>VZSE01015159.1:0-11203 GCA_013398275.1 Promerops cafer
GTGAGCATCGTTTCTCACACTAGTTACTTGGTTTGAACATAGCTGGAAAAGCATAGATATGTCTCATATTTAAACTGAATGTAACAAATTTTTCATCATAATTCCCTTTGATGCAGAAGACACCAGAGTGTTTTGGATAATTCTGATGGGAACCTAGTGTCAGGGACCAATAAGAGCCAGCTGCTCCACAAGCGAAGATGAGGCAGGAATGGAGTGCATGAATAAGGCAAGCAGGAGCAATGACCTCACCAACAAGGAGCTAGCATATAGAGCAGCAAGTCTGTGTCAAGATCAGGGCCAGAGGCAGTAGTCAGGGTCAGAGACAGTCCAGTGATTACCCAGCAAGTCCATGATGATGAGACAGGTCTGTGGCCAAGCCAAGAAGCCAAGCCAGCAGGTCCAGGTCACAGTCAGAATCAGAGATCCACCAGGCACAGACATAGCTGCTACGCAGTTATGTAGCGCAGGCATGGCCCAGTGGTAATGCCTCAGCTGAAAAGCAGCTCCCAGGGGAAAGTAGTGTAGGCCCTGACTTCTAATTTTCTTCACAGTAGCTCTTAGTGGTAAAGGAACTAATCTTGGACTCAGCCAGGTAAATTCCCAGAATAGAGGGAATATGCTTCCGGCCCTGACACTTACAAAAATTGTATTTAAAAAGTGAATTTATATAGATTTAAAAAAGAAAAAAACCCCAAACAAACAAAAATAAACTTCTATCATTCCATGTTCTTCCAAACAAACAGGTCACCAAAAAGTGTTCCACAACAAAGAGTGATGTAGATGTTTATAGTGCAGTCATCCTGGAAATAACTGAGTGGATTCACATTAGGGATGACTGGCCCACCAAATTTAGTCTATTGGTTCTTTTCATATCAGGTATAAATTTTAACACAGTTAAAAGCTGCTTATGAACTTACTTTATTGTGAATTTTTAAAAACCTCAGAAATTTAATAAAGAAGATTACCTTCACAGAACAGATATGAGAATTGGAATGACAGGCTATGAATCTATTGTGATGCAAATTAGGCTTGATGCCAAGAAGTACAGAATTAATAAAAGAAAATCTAAGACTGTAAACCTGAATAGTGGCCTTTAACACTCAGGTAGAAGGAGAGAGATTACAACAGGAATATGTCACAAGTACTCAGCGAGCCAACTAGGAAAGATGCCCTCCTAGACTTCTTATTTATGAATAGAGAAGGACTAGGAGGGGATGCAAGGGTAGGAGGCAGTCTTGGCCACAGTGATCACAAAATGGTTGAGTTTAAAATTTTTGGTGTAATGAGAAAAAAGGTCAGCAGAGTTACTACCCTGGATTTCAAGAGAGCAAACTTTAGGCTACTCAGGGAGCTAGTTAGCAGAGTACCCTGGAAATCTGAGGGCTTAAGAGTCTACGAGTGATGGTCAGTCTTTAAGAACCACCTTTTAGAAGCACAGGGGCAGGCAATTCCACTATAAGTCAAGCAAGAGAGGCAGAAGACCAGCTTGGCTGAACAGGGAACTCCTTTTAGAGCTCAAGAGGAAAAAATAATTTTATACTCTCTGGAGGCAATATTAGGTATAAGATTACAGAGCCATGGCTCATATATGCAGGGAGAAGACCAAAAAGGTCAAAGCTCAACTAAAATTGAAACTGGACAGGGTTAAGTCAGACAAAAATAAAGGCTTTTTGAAGTATGTTAAGAGGAGCTCTAAAGAATACATTGGACTGATACTTGTTGAAGATGGGCACCTGACTAATAGGGATGGAGAAAAGAAGAGGCGTTCAATGCTTTAATAATACTGATAGACCTTGGGCTGCCCAGCCCTATGAGTTGAAGGACCACGAGGGCAAGGACAATGACTTTCCATTTGCGAACACTGAAATTCTAAGGCACCAGTTGCATCAGCTGTATGATCATAAGTCCATGGGGCCTGATGGGATTAATCCAAAAGCACTGAGACTCTGGGAGGTGCCCCTTGACTGGAAGCTAGCCAACGTTATGCCAATTTACAGTTGGAGTGATTGGGGCTGCATCTGCCCTGTTCTGGGGTGCACCAAACACAGTAGAACCAACTGGGATCAGGACAGGTGATTATCTTGAGGTATTTAGCTTTGGTGTGGCCCCACCTTGAGTGCTGTGTGCAGTGCTAGGCCCCACCATTTAAGAAGGGTGGCAAGGTCCTTGAATTGCCCCCAGAGGAGGGCAACCAAGCTGGTGAAAGGGCTGGAAGGCATGTCCTGTGAGGAGCGGCTGAGGACTAGGTTTGTCTAGTTTGGAGAAAAGGAGGCTGAGGGGTGACCTCATGGCTCTCTGCAGCTACCTGAGGAGGGGAAGTGGAGAGGGAGGTGCTGAGCTCCCTGGGATCCAGTGATAGTGTCCGTGGGAATGGTTCAAAGCTGCATCATGGGAGGTTCAGATTGACATTAGGAAGCATTTCTTTACCAAGAGGATGGTCCAACGTTGGAACAGGCTTCCTAAAGAGGTGGCTGACGCCCTAAGCTTGACTGTGTCTAAGAGGCATTTGGACAATGCCCTTAATAACATGCTTAAACTTTTGGTCAGCCCTGAAGTGGTCAGGGAGTTGGACTAGATGATTGTTGTAGGTCCCTTCCAACTGGAACTATTCTAGTCTGTTTTAATTTTTCAGTTCAAGATTATCTTATTTCTAATGGCCTCCTTAAAAGAAGCTTTGTGTCCTGCACGAAAATCATAAAATAATCAGAAGTCACATAACCACAGAATGCTTGAGATTGGACGGGACCTCTGGAGGCCATCTAGTCCAACCCCCTGTCACGATCCACTCACCCATCGGGAGTCGTGATGGTACGTTACCCGATCTCAGAGTGCAAAAAACAACAGGCAGGGGGAACTCTAGTTAAAATAATAATAATGCACCTTTATTGAAGTGCCCACACCACGGTAATGTGATAGAAGGAGAGAGAGAGAAAGTAGCAAAGTATAGAAGTCAGATGGGAATGGGAGTGTAGCTACCAACAGAAGAGACGAAGTCCATCCTCGTGACCATCCACTCTGAAGACGTGTCTTTCTTCAGTGGGGAGATCTCAAAGCAGGTTACCTTAGAGAGTCACTTTTATAGTCCTTATTCAAAGCGACAGGCAGCTGGCCAAAAGGTGGGGGAGATCGATGCGCGGCCCATTGCCATTGCAGGAACAGAACAGGACAGGCCAGTTCAGCAGCGAACACCCAGTCCAAGCACAGCTCCAAGCACAGCCAGTCCACCGTGACTTGTCCATTGTTCCTTCCACGGATTCCCATGGAAATGCATTGGTCCAACGAACACACCTGCAGGCAACACTTGGCAGACATCCCACCTTAGCCAGGCCAGAAGCTCCTGTGTTGGGTCTTAGGGTCTCAGTCTCAGTCCTAGGGGTTTTCAGTCTCCGTCCTTGATGATGGTCGTGAGGCAAATGAGGGATCTTCGGACCGTCTCTTACATCCCCTTCTTAAAGTATTGGAGCCAGTATCAACCTCTTTGCCACAGCACTGTAAACCAGCCTCCAGACAGACTTTGGGATGTTGATCACAACCCTTTGAGCCTGTCACTTCAGACAGTTTCCAGTCCACCCAAATGTCCACTTATCTAGTCAGTACTTCATCAGTTTGTCTATGAGGATGTGATGGGAGACGGTATCAAAAATCCTACTGAAGTCAAGATAAACAACAGCCACTGCCCTCCCCTTATCTACCAAGCCAGTCACCTCATTGTAGAAGGCTATCAGGTTGGTCAGACGTGAATTTCCCTTCATAAGTCCACGCTGATCACTCCCGATCACCTTCTTGTCCTTCATGGGCCTGGAAATGGTTTCCAGGATTAGTTGCTCCATCACCTTCCCAGGGATCAAGATGAGGCTGAACAGGCCTGTGGTTCCCTGGATCCTTGTTCTTTTCCTACTTGAAAATAGGAGTGACATTTGCTTTCCTCCAGTCTTGGATATGGAGCAAACTCTGCCTCTCTCTCTGGGCTGTCTGACTCTTCATCAGATCGTTCATCATAATGGTGAAGGCGGGCCCCATGAACTTCCTTGTGATAGTTGTCAGTTTTCTCCCTTTCCCACTCATGGAGCTGAAGCCCCTCCCTAACATCAAGGTCCATCACATCCCCTATCTCCTCACACACATGCTCTTGCTGCCTATAGTCAGCCTAGGGCTCAGCATACCGCTCATCCTCTCCTTGGTGGAGGGGCTCATGAGTGTATACGTAACCTGAGTGCACTGCATTCATGGATTCCTCATCTCCAGTGGAGTGGAAATGGACATGGTCAGGCAGCGTTTGATTATGAACAGCCTCAGCGTGCTCTGCTTCAGCATGTTCTGTGTATTCCTCAGACTCATGCCTGTACTGCACTGCATATGTACTCTCATCCTCATTCTCCTGTACTATATCTACATCATAACCATCTTCTGCTGTGGCTATAACATCCCCTTCCACCATGTCCATGTGATTGTGGAAATCACTCTCAGTGCTGGCTGATCGAGCTAGCATCCCTTCTTCTTCCTGCCCAGATCATCCCCCTTGGTTGTTGTTTCTGTGCCTTGAATAGCAGATAGACTGTTGTTCCTCTTCTACCAGTGAGTGCTCCAAGTCAGCTTCCACTGATTCATTCATATCTTTGTTTGCTGGCTCTTCATTCACCTCCACTTCAGATGGTACAACCAAATGCTTCATGGAAAGTTCGGCTGTGTAGGCCGCTTATTCTATAGACACTTTGTCTACCAGGACTGGAAAGAAATTAACAGTGATGTTAATAAAAAAACCCAAAAAACAACAAAGCCACAACCAAAACAAACAGTCAAACAAAAAAACCCCCAATTTGGAGTCAACAAACAACCCCAGAGTAGCAAAAGGCACCCTTGTTTCTCAAACAGACAAAGTTTTGGCTTCATCATCTCTCAAGTCAGAGAACAACCCACACAACAGCATGAGCCCAGCCTGGTCCTGCTTCTTCTGTCGTGGGGTAAGCCTCTGCTTGTGAGAGCAGCCACTGAACTGGGACCTTATTAACACCCTACCTCACTAAAAAAAAGGACTTTCACCATCTGCTCAGGTGCCTCAGGGGAAAGCCCAGGGACCCCAAGCCCTTTCCCCTTCCAGGGAGCCTTTTCCCTGCTCTGCTCCGAGATGGGCTGCTGCTGCCCCGTCCTGCCTTTTTTTAGGGTTTTTTTTATTTTGCCACTGCTCCGAGTTTTCGCTACTTTGTAGCTCTGCATCTCCTGCCCTGCCAGGATGCCTGGCCGTTCCAGCTACAGCTGCCAAGTTTCTGATACACCTCATCTACCACTCCGGGACTTTGCTCATCCCTGCCTTCCCAGCTTGCTACTCCGAGGTCCCTGCTACAGCTCCTTTTGCTATCCAGAGAGGGCACTGGAATCGGCTGCCCCTGGGGGTTCATAAAGGAAGCCCCGTTTTCATCCCTTCGGCTGAGACCATCCGCCATTGTCCACATGGAGAAAGACGGCCACAGCGCCCCCTGCAGCTGAGGAGGCGTCATCCCACCTGCCCTAGGCGTCATCCCGCCTGCCAACACCCCTGCTGGCTGCGATCATAACTACACCAAAGGGGAAAGTGCCTGCAGTCCAGAAGGCTGTTACTGGATTTCTGGTTTTGTTTGTTGTTGCTGCCACTGTTGTTTGTTTGCTTTGTTATACATACTAGAAAAGAACTGTTATTCCTTTTCTCATATCTTTGCCTGAAAGCCCCTTAATTTCAAAATTATAATTCAGAGGGAAGGGGGTCATATTTTCCATTCCAAGGGAGGCTCCTGCCTTCCTTAGCAGACACTTGTCTTGCAAACCAAGACAACAATGCACACAAGATGCACATCAAAGCAACTCACTTTCACCAGGAGCTCAGTTGTGGTAAAGATACTGTGGTAGGTTGTGGCAGTGTAAAATGACAGAGGCTTTATTCCATTGCAGTAGTCTGCAATTGGTCATATATATAATACCTTTGCAGACTAGACATTGCCAACATAACTTCAACTGAGATCCTCATCCTAGGGCACCTTTTAGTCAATGGAGAGAAAAATAAACTTTTAGGGTGCAATGCAAAGTGCCCATTTCTCTTCCCTAGTGAAGCATAAGATAGCTAGCTCCAGCATAGACATCTTTATGAAATACATCTAAAATTATGAAAAATTACTTCTGACCCAAATGTCTTTCCTAAAATAGGGAATAAAAATTACAAATGTTTGTAACTGTGACCATTCCCACTTTGAGACTAGTGAGACATTTTAGTTTTACCAAATGCGTTCTGCTCAGAGTAAAAAAATCTCAAATGATGACATAATTACAACAGAGGTCTACCAAGAATAACAATTACATAGAGCATAGAAATGAGAAAAACCTATAGGAATACAGATTATCCTCTAAATGTTTCTCAGAGCAACCAAGTTTACCTAGCTCAGAGGGTATAGTTTTCACCTGACAATTGCAGCTATTCTGAACCTTTTTCAATATCTTAAAATGTACTGTCATATCTCATATATTTCAATTCTAGTCACATACCCATAAGAAAAATGCAATTGCAGCCTGTGGTTTACTACAAAATATAAGGGGAGAAAAATGCCTGTCAGAAGACTTATATTTTTATATATAAAATGATACTAAAAAAAGATGCTATAAAACATGACAGATACCAATAATAATTAAAAATAATTCAACAAATAAAATAGGACTTCAACCAAATTTAGTGAACTCTAAGAGTCTTAAATTATACTGCTGAGCTGAACATGTTCTGCAGCCACAGAAACAGTTGTTGAGTTTTGCGTTTTTTGTTTGGTTATTTTTTTTACTACTGCAGAGAAAAAGCTATAGTGATTTCAGCTGCTGTCCATCAAAGTTCCTCATGGGCAGAGAAGGGCAGCTAGGGGTTATTTGTGCTACAGCTCTATAGGAACCCCCAGTGGGTGTAGCTTCCATTTCAACATTTGACCTTGTCTGTGCCATACCCATTGTTTTATTATTTAAAACTAAGTATTTAAAAGAGAGGAAAAGGAAATCTTGGGCCAATCTCCAGGCAGACTTTTTTCACTTTCAGAAACAACACATACATAATTTGCACAAATCTAACATGCTATGCTTAGCCTCTAATACATGCCTTTCCCACCTTCCTCAAAAATAAAGAAACAAACCCAAAACAAACCTAGGACTTAAGTCATAACACATGGATACAGAATACTAATTAAGAAATCACAAAAAAAATTATTGAACAGATAAAAATACCATACACAAAACTCACTGAGCTTTCTGGGACTTCATATAAACAAAAGGCGAAGAGAAGTAGTTCATGGACTTTGACTTGCACCAAAAGAAGTATTAGAAAATTGGGGAGGAAGCTTCTTTTAACTGAAAATGTGAATAAGAACCCTCCAATGACAGGGTAATGTCTTTTTCATCCAAGATTTCTAAGAACTGAGGAGAAATTGACGATTTCTTACAACATGCATTATATACAATGAGAACCCCACACAAAACATTACTAGCGCTATATTATTTAAGGAAACAATATAAAGAACAACAGCACTGAAGAATTCTAAATCGTAAGCATAGATTTAACAAAAAAAAATTGTGACGAATAAGGCATATTTTTAGAAAAACCCATTCCAAGAAGAATTAATTGTTTGCATTGAAGTTTGTGGTAAAATTTCCATTGATTTACAAAGAATTAGGCCCAAACAGAATGTTATTTAAAAACCCTGACTTCAATCAATCATTTGCACTCAAAGCACCAATGAATATCTAGGTAAGAGCCACTGACTCACTCTCAGAGAAAAGGTAGTAGTAGAGAGAAATTAAGTTACACACAGCCACAGAGAATGACAAATTTTCTGAAATCTTTATTATTTCTATACTGCCACATATCTTTACCTGAACAACATCAAGTTATGGGCTGTGGTGGATTTACATTGGTTGGCTGCCAGACCCCCATCCAGCCACTCTGTCAATCCCCTTCCTCAACAGGACAAGGGAAGAAAATAAAATGGAAAAGCTCTTGGCTCGAGATAGAGACAGGAAGATCACTTACCAGTTACTGTCATGGGCATAACAGACTTGAGGAAAATTTATTTAATGTATTGCCAATTAAAATAGTTTGGATGGTGAGAAACAAATTTTAAAAACACCTTTGCCCCACCCCTTTTTCCCAGGCACAACTTCACTCCTTCATTCCTGACTTATTTATTTCCCCACACCCTGAGGAACAGGAGATTTAGGTCAGTCCATAACAGTTCCTCTCTGTTCCTTCCTGCTCATGCTTTTCCCCTGCCCTAACATGGGTTCTCTATGGGCTGCAGATCCTTCAGGAAATATCCATCTGTTCCAGCATGGAGTCTTCCACGGGCTGCAGTGTTGATATCTGCACTGGAGTGGTCTCCTTTACAAGCTGCAGGGTGTTATAGATGGGTAATATGATGATTGGCTCTTGCAATTAAGGGATGAATATTGTGTGTATGTTAAAAGAAGTTTTATTGATGTATGGTTATGTTATTGTGATTTGTTGTTTGGACGTCCTCTGTTCTCCCCATAGTCCCCTTCCCCCCCCATGTATTGTTGCCACTGGACAGCCTAAGTTGTTGGGGACATGTAGAGGGAGAGCGTGTGCATGTGCCCCTGGCATAGGGCATTTGTGAATAGGGGAGGCTTGTTGCTAGGGAGGGGTGGCATGACAACACCTGACCTCCAATCAAGTTGTAAGAAAGTAGTCTCCACCAATGGACAGCAAAGAAGAGTTGACTGACAGACTTTGGGAGGGGCCAGGGTTGCCTGATGCAACACTAGGGGTATAAAAGGCAGAGCAGCCTTTTTGTGGGTGTGCACATGGCAGACAGTCACACACTCCCAGCGTGCTGCCCTTATTCAGTGCTTTGTTGTATTTATTAAGGTTTAATAAACCTGACACATGGGGGTTAGAAATTAATTTAGGTTTGAAATGAATTTAGGCTTTCAGATAGCTGTTTTAGACGATGTATGTTGCTTAACCTGCTTAACTTGCTGTGCTTGGAAAGGCCTGCAAAGATGGACAAAAGGAATGCAAGGATTTCCTGATAAGGAGAGCTTCTTACCCCAAACAAGGTAGAAGAATTCGAGAGCCTGCAAGTTGCTGGAGATAAGAAAGGCTCTTCGGACTCTAAACCAGCTTAGATCAGCACTACAGTTTGGGCTACAGCCAAGAGACTAAAGAGCATGCGCTGGGAAGGTGAAAAGTTCATCTCGATGAAGACGTTGGAAAGCTCATTTGCCTTCCTCCCCACGACCACCGGGAGACCCCTGGACGAATACCAGAGGGTACTGCGCAGGCACAGAAGGACTCTGAGCAGGCACAGAAGGACTTTAAGCTCATTATAATACGAAGCGAGGCTGGGCGGGACTAGAAAATTAATATGCATGGACCTATTGTGAAACGTGATGCGTATGTAACATTCTTTGTATGTATGTGATGCGTATGTAACATTGCCTTTGGAGGAATAATCCCCCACGTGTCTGTCACCGAAGGAACACATACCGACTTTACAACTTTTATGAGTTGTGGAGTTTTCCAGGTATCAAACCTTCTAAAATTTTAGAAGTGAGGGGTCGTTTCTCACACAGGGAAATATCTGTTTCACTGTGATCTCTTCTAAAACTTCCACAGGATTCAGGGGAATCAGCTTCTGAAGCATCTCCTTCCCCTCCTTCTCCTGTGACCTTGGTGTTTCTCACACTTTTTTCCTCACTCTGTTGTGCAACATTTTGCCCTTTTTAAAATACATTTTTACAAAGGTATCATCAGCTTCATTAATTGGCTCAGCTTTGGCCTATGGTGGATCTGTTGCCAAGCCAGCTGAAACCAGATGTGACTGTCAGGTAACCTCTAGCCTCTACTCACAAAGGTATTAAGGAATTTGTATTGTACCCTTTAAAGTGAATTAAGCATGTTTGTAATTAAATATATATTAAAAAATATTCATGAGCAATGCACTGGACAGAGTCCTACCACCAAAAGCAGTTCTACAAGGAGTCTGCAAAGATGCATCAGGAGCTGATTCCTTATCTACACTTGCACCAGCTCCAATCCCCTGAGTGGTTTCATGGGGCACCTCAGCCTGGACTGGGGTCCATCCCCCAGTCCAGCTCTGCTGCCCACGGGTGGTCCCTGAGTTATCCCTGCATTCCAGGTTGTCTACAAGACAATGCTGAGGCTGTTTCTTATCTTATCAGAAGGGGAAAGTTCACTGCCCTTGCAGGGAGTCATTCTGTTTTTGGCATTCCTGCTTCCAGCCTGTTTAATCCCTTCTTGTTCTCCATGCCAGATCATTCTTCAGTGACAAACTACCAATGCTGAACAGTTACAGTTTGAATTTCTCATTCAAACCCCCCACATACACCTTGATATGTAAACCAAATATAGGGAAGAAGTAAAAATTCAACTGCATTAAGACTATGCCACAATTAAAATAAAATATAAAATGTCACAATATACACACATTTATTACCCAGAATAACAACTTTGTTCCAATTATCAGACACTTTAGAGAAAGCACTCTCATGACTATCTCTGTACTCAAGCTTTGATGGATGACTGACTTCAAAACACATAAATCATACATAAAGTACTAATAAAACTAGCCGTTCACTGAAGGTTAAAAGAACTTTCTGGCTAGCAAGAAAAAAAAATAAATATTTCCACATATTTTTAAGAAATAACAACAACAACAAAGAAACAGAAAAAATCCCCAACTCAGTAATTTGAAGGTTGAGGCACTGTTGGGGGTTGGAATTTTCCCTATTAGAAGTCTGGGACTGGGTGCTTGGAACAGGGAAGGGGAAGGGGCAGAACTATCGCAAGAGTAGGAGGCAGGTAAAAAAGCAGGTTTGGGGGAAGTCTCATCCTCTTGTTGGCCTGGGTGGCATCGAGTGAGGACGGGGATGGCTGTCGCTTGCTGCAGGGATAGTTCACCAGCCTGAGAGACTGACCAGCCTCTGCTTGTGCTCTCCGGGAAATCCTGCCTCTTCTCTCTGCCCTGCCTGGAGCCGCTGTCCTGCCCTCCCGCTGTTTCTTCGGCGCTGCTCTGGGCTCTCTCCATGCCTGGCCGAAGACCCCTGCAGTTCCAGCTGCTGCCGTGGAGTTTCTAGTGCATCTCGCTCACCAGCCCAGGACTTTTTCTGCTCATCCCTGCTGTTCCAGCCTGCTGCTCCTGAGAGTCCTGCTGGAGGCACCGGG
>VZSE01015159.1:21849-35007 GCA_013398275.1 Promerops cafer
TAGATATAGTATAGATTATGACTTTTTTAGCTGCTTATTAATATGATATAATTTCTTAAGTATGTATTATATTGCTTATAGAAATAGCAGTGTAAGCTCTTTGTGTGACTGAAATATGTAAGGTTATCCTTTTACTGACCTATCCAAGTGATAAGATAACAGTAACACAAACCAGAGCAGCAAAGAAGATGGGAGGAAAGCTCGGAAGAGAAGAGAAAGACACATAATTTTTTCTTATGGGGGGGGGGGGTGAAAACAAGTCACCCAAAATTTATTGATGCCATAAAGATAAGCCAAGATGGGAAGGCTCAAAAAACAAAGAACCACTGTGACACCTAAACTCAAAGGAATGTTTGAATAATGTATAAGTTAATGAATATGCATGTAGTCCCAACTATATAGAGACCTTGATGTTAAGTTTTCGGGGTGCCCTCTAGCAAGAATGCTAAAACATCTGGCTGTATTGACCATTTGCTTTATTTCTTTCTCCTATTGTCTTTATTTTTATTAAACCTTTTAAATCTTATCAGAAGTGAACTTCATTTTTCACACAACTAAAATGAGATTCAGATTTGCTAACACAATGAGTTTACCTGGAATATCCGAGAAGCAGCCTACTACTGGATTCTAAGAATTATCCTTAGCTATGCTGCTGATCTCACACTGATCTGGCATTGATATCGAACAAGGTATATTTCTTTAAAAAGGGACTATGCAGCAGTGGGGGAGAATGTTGGGAGATTTAATCTGTGAAACAAATAGTGGCTGACAGGCAAACTCTGGGTAATGTCCATGTGTTAGAAAAACAAATTAAAATTTTGGGCTTGACATGCTTCAGTGCTCAATCATCTGGGGGAGGAAGTTAGCATGGCTTGGGAACAAGGATGTACCACTGATAATGGCAGAATTTATGGGCCACAAGGGCACTTGGCAGGACTCCCAAGATAAGGAGGCGGTAATTGTGCTGAAAGGTAATTCTGGTAGAGGGATCCGTGACCACCAACCCACAGACCACCGACCCAAGAAACCCCCCAACCCAAAAGAAGAGAGAAACTGAGCATGCAGACTAATTAGCATGAGAAGTGAATCATTAACCAGTAGAAGTTATAGTACTAATTAATAAAAGAACTATGTAACTTGTAGCAAATAAACACTAATTTTTTTGCTAAAGTGTATAAATAGTTAAAAGTTTTCATAACTGATGTACATGTTTTGTGGAACGATCCCCACGTACCTTCAGCGCTGAATACAGTAATGTCAAATTTCTAACCTAAGAAACTGTTTAGTTTATTTCTTGGTATTCAGTGACAGCATGTTCTGTCCTGTCTGCCCCCTCCCCAAATATACATATAGGTCACTCCTTGATGAATAAGGCATCCCACCAAGTTAACAGGTGATAACAGAGGGGTGTTATTAATCCTGCCTACCCACTGGAGTGTTCAAGTCATAGCAACAGTGATCACCACCTTTTTGGGGTCCCTTCCCTCTTGCCTGTAAACACACTCCAGAAGCCCAAACAACTGTAGTTGATTACCCCCTTCTTAGTCCCTCCACAGGGATATCACATTCATGGGATCAACAGGACTGGACTATTGCTCAACATATCCCTCCATCAGTCAAGCCCAAAGCCACCCTCTGTTGTGCAAGGGAACATTTACAAGTGGAATAGGCATCAAACTCCCCAGATGCCTGCTTCTGAGACATCAGCTGTATCTTGCTGGCTCCAGTTTCCCAGCACATCCATAGCCACTGCAAGGGTGTTTCCTCATAGTGGTGGCTCTAAGTTTTATATATATCTGTAATCTTCCTCTGAGTAAAGGATACATTCTGTGTGGTCGCATTCCAGGGAATGGTACTTCAATTTTCATTGGTCTGCCTAATTGCTGTAACTGGGGCTGCCAGCTACTTTTAATTCATCATCAAAGTCCTTAAATTCATCAACCCACAATCACAAGTTTTGTCCATGGCAGTCACCTTTAAGCTGACTGACTGTTCTAGCAGCACAGGCAGCATGGCACACAGCTTTTAATTTTGCCAGTTCAGTGCTACTAGCTGGTAACTTATGATCAAACACTTCTCTTTTATGCTGAGCACTCATTAATGCTTTCTTTGGCAAACCATTAGTCTGTTAAAAAGCATCACCTCCATTTGTGACCTTTGTTAAGCAGTTCAATCTTTTTGGAACTCTATTTAAACATACACTGTATTGGCACACCTGCACAGCAAATCAGCATCTCTCCTACTGTTTTGTCTGTCTTATCCCTTCTGGCTGATTTGCTTGGATAATGCACTTAGAGACAGTCTAGGTGTAACCCATGGCAAAAATATAGTAAGTTGACACTAAGGAGGGGAGAATCAATAAGAAGCATAATAGGTTGAGGTCATTTGCATAAGGTGGTCATTTGCATAAGTGTTTCTTCCACTCTATTGGCATACCTGCTTTGATGTGAGTCACCCATAGGTCATAATCCCTTTGGGGGTGTATGTCGACTCCTTGATCTTTTTGGCACAGAGTACCCCCCAAGAGGGTATCTAACCATCCATAGCAGCCATTTTCTTTCTTAAATATGTTTAAGCAGGGGCTCCATGTGTCCCAAGTTTGAGCATGTAATGTTTTTTTTTTCTAATGTTGTTTACATCTGTGTCAGTGCTTCTTCCAAGGAAGAAACCCTGTGAACAAAACAGGCTGGGACTGACTAGCTGGGGAGGGAGCAGCACTGCTGAAAAGGCCCCAGGAGCCTTGGCAGACAGCAATACTGAACATGAGCCAGCAGTATGCCCTGCCAGCAAAGTGGGCCAACAGCATCCTGGGTTGGATTAAAAAGAGCATAAGCAGTAAATCGCGGGAAATGATTCTTCCTCTCCACTTAACACTCACTTAGATCACCTCTAGAATACCATGCCTAGTTTCCCCCCCCCCCCCATCAGTTCAAGGAAGGCATTGACAAACTGGAGTAAGTTCAGCAGAAGGCCATCAAGATGGTCAGGGGGCTGGAGCACTTGCCCTATGAGGAGTGGCTGAAGTAACAGGGCTTGTTCAGCCTGGAGAAGAGAAGGCTTCAGCAGGGCTAGCAGCAGGGTTCCAATATCCATGATGAGGTCATGAAGAAGACAGAGCCAGGCTCCTCACAGCAGTGCATGGTGGGAATATGAGAGCTATCGGGCATACATTGAAACAAGAAAGGTTCAGACTGGATACAAGGAAAAAATTTTCATCAGAAGGACTGTCAAGCAATCTAAGAGGCTTCCCAGAATGGCTGCGGAGTTTCCATTCTTGGAGATATTAAAAACCCAACTGGACACAGTCCTAGGAAACCTGCTCTAGTCAGCCCTGCTTTGAGCAGGGTGGGTTAGACTAGACAGGCTCCCAAGGTGCTTTCCAACCTCAAATATTCTGTAACTGTCATGGCTTACCCAAAATCTCTGGGCTATGTCTGCTCTGTTCTAGCAGTTTCCTGCATGCACAGGAAAGAAACAAAGCAGCACAGATAAACTCTTAATAACTTTACGTCTTTAGAACACATTTAGGACAGGAGATCAGGCATCAACACAGGTGAGCAACTACTAATTTGCTTTAGATATAGAGTAAGTCAAAGATACTGGGGTGGGGTTGTACTGGGCTGACCTTGGCTGGAAGCCAGGTATCTACCAAAACTGTTCTATCACTCTCCTCCTCAGCTGGACGGGGGAGAGAACATATAACAAAGGGTTCACGAGTTGAAATAAGGACAGAGAGAGATCACACACCAATTACTGTTATTGGCAAAACAGACTCGACTTGGGGAAATTCATTGACTTTATTACCAGTCAAAATCAGAGCAGCATAATGACAAGTAAAAGAAATTTTACAAACACCTTTCCCCCATCCCTCCCTCCTTCATAGGCTTAACTTTATTCTTGATTCTCTACCTCTTACCCCCAGCGACACAGAGAGATGAGCAATGGGGCTTGTGGTCAGTTCATCATGTTTCTGCCACTGTTCAGGGAGAGTTCTTCCCCTGCTCCAGAGTGAGGTCCCTCCCATGGAAGACAATCCTCCATGGACTTCTCCAACATGACTCCATCCCACAGGCTACAGTTCTTCACAAACTGCTCCAGCATGGGTCCTTTTCCATAGGGTACAGTCCTTCAGGAGCAGACTAGTCTGGTGTAGGTCCCCACAGGATCACAAGTCCAACCAGCAAACCTGCTCCAGCATGGGGTCCTCTCTCTACAGGTCCACAGGTCCTGACAGAGGCCTGCTCCAACAAGGGCTTTCTACAGGGTCACAGCCTTTTTTCAGGCATCCACCTGCTCTGCCGTGGGTCTCCTCCACAGGCTGCAGGGGGATCTCTGCTCCATTAACCTCCATGGTCTGCAGGGGCACAGCTGCTTCACCATGGTCTGCACCACAGGTTGCAGGGGAATCTCAGCTCTGGCACCTGGAGCACCTCCTCTCCCTTCTTCATTGACCTTGGTGTGTGCAGATTTGTTCCTCTCACATATTTTCACTCTGCATTCTCTGGCCACAATTACTTCTGTGCAATAACTTTTTTCTCCTTGTTGGGGGTTGGATTTTCTTTTCTCTTTAGGGAACTTTCTTCCCATTCATTGCCACAGAGATGGCGAATGGGCATCGATTTAAAAGACAAAAGATGTAGCCAGTGCCTTGGCATACCATTGCAATGGTTCTGGGGGAAAGGGAGAAGCAATGTGGTTTCTGGCAGTTTCTTAGTGGGGGTGGGTCAGTCTTTGCCTGGCTTGGAGGGCTGACAGCTGTGGGTTTTGGTGCTGGACTTCTGCCCAGGGGACTTGCTTCTGTTGCTGAGCCTTCCTTGATGTTTCTCCTTGCCCTTGGTGGGCCACTGCTCACAGGAGCGGCCATTGGACTGGGACTTTTGCACACCTGTCCTTGCTGGGAGAGACCCTCATCATCTGCGTGGGTGCCTCAGGGGAAAACCAGGGTCTCACTTCCTCCCTCTCTCCAGAGGGAGCACCTCCTGTCTCCTTACTGGAGCCTTGGCTGCTGCTGCCATTGCCAGGACGCCACACGGGACACGTGAGAGCCAGGGGAATACCAAAACACCACCACCCTCCCTTCTCTCTCTCCCCAAGGCCGCCATTACCCCCCGGGGAGGCTCAGAGCTTGCTTTGGCCACCCTCTAGAGCCTCCTGAGCCAACAGCGCCCCCTAAAGCTGCAGGGAGTCACTGCACCCTCTCTGCCTCACCAGGAGCCAAAAGCCCCTCCTGGAGCTGAGGGGGTTGGGGTGTGTCACTGCAGCCTCTCTGCCTCGACACGAGCCAACAGCAGCCCATGCTGGTTGTGGTTGTAACTACACCAAAGGGAAAAATTGCTTGACAAGCAGGAAAAAGGCTGTTGTTGGGTTTTCTGGGGGGTTTTTTTGTTGTTGCTATTATTGTTGTTGTTAAAGATTATATATATATATATACACATTCTAGTAAAGTGTTATTCTTTTTTCCCATATCTTTGCCTGAAAGCCCTTTAATTTCAAAGTTATAATAATTTGGAGGGAGGGGGTCATCTTTTCCATTCCAGGAAGGTTCCCGCCTTCCTTGGCAGACACCTGTCTTTGAAACCAGGACACTCCTTCTTAAATATGTTATCACAGAGATGTTACTGCCATTGCTGATGTGCTCGACCTTGGTCAGCAGCAGGTCTATCTTGGAGCTGGCTGGAATTGGCTCTGTCAGACATAGGGAAAGCTTCTAGCAGCTTCTCATAGAAGCCACCTCTGCAGCCCCCCTGCTACCAAAACAGTGTCAGGCAAACCCAATACAGGGGTGATGCAACCAAGGAGGCCACCAGCATTTTAGGCCAACCACCTATGTTCAAAAGCAATTAACAGTAGAGACTATAGTCCCTTATGGGGAGTATCAATACACAGAGGTCCAACACCACACAGGAGTCTCAGCCCACAGTGTAACAGTTACACATAAAGGCCAGCCACCAACAAGGATCCAGACACATCAAGTAATCAGGATGGGTGTCTAGTTCCCCTGGGGTCCATGGTGCCTATCTAAACTGGACCAGAGTGCGCAGCCTAGACTGGTGCAAGTGTGAAATACAAGCACATCATAGAAGAGAAATCTTAGGATAGAAATCACTATCATGCCACTATACTCATCATACTCAATAAATTTCATATCACTGCTGACAACATTAAGAATAGAAATTTTCAGTTCTCCTGAAGTTGCTGAATAAAGCTTAAAGACTAAATGGCAAAAAACAAAAAAGGATGTAAAAGTGTGAACACAGGAAAATAAACATGACTGGAACCAGTGGGAAAACAGATAAAAAGGACTAGTGGTTTTTGCAAATCATAATTTTTTTGCAAGTCATGGTTTGTTGTATCCCAGGAGCACCAAGTCTGGGTGCCCTGGAAGGAAACTAATATGTAGTTTTCCCCCGCCCCTTGGCTGAGTGGCTCTCTGCCCTTTTTCCCTTTGTTCCCGAAAGTTCCTTCTAGTTTGTACACCTATAGGTTCCTAGCTAATGTATTCATACCCCATTATTTCTGTTTGGATGAGCATTTGTAACTTCCCCCTGATCCTCCTTTTTGCCTGAAAATCACTAGACACTTGACCCTTTGACACACCTACCCTTGGGCCTTAAAACCCTCAGATTTTCTTCCCTCAGGGCTTTTCTGGTCCCTGACCCTCGGGGCTAATAAACCCTGTTGTGTTACACCAGGGAAGTTGTTCGCCTCCTTTTTCCCTGTTATCACAGCTTGTATCTCACACCATGCAGCAGCCCGCACTCTCAGGTGATGAGGGCAGGGAAAACTCACACTGACCAGCCTGGGCTCGGACCTGGCCGGGGGAAAACAGCTGCATCAATGGTTTGTTTGTGTGTTGGTTTTGCATGGCCTGATTTTTGTTAGCAGAACCACAGAGGTGCTTTCTGTGAGAAGCTGCTAGAAGCTTCCACAGTGTCCAGCAGAGCCAATCCCTGAGGGCTCTGAAGATGGACATGCTGCTGGTCAAGCCTGGGCCAATTAGAGATTATTGTAATGCCTCTGTGATAACATATTTAAGAAGAAAATCAAAACAAAGTGAGGGCACAGTTTTTTTCCTAGCCAGAGAAGAGGAGGAGATAACATGTGAGGGAAACAACATGGAGACACCAAGGTCAGTGAAGAAGGAGGGGGAGGAGGTGGTCCAGGCACTGGAGTTGAGATTCCTCTGCAGGCCATGGTGATGACCATGGTGAAGCAGGCTGTCCCTCTGCAGCCCATGGGGATCCACGGGGAATGCAGAGATCCACCTGCAGCCCATGGGGGAGGTTCCCACACTGGAGTGTGTGGATGACTGGAGGAGGCTGTGATCCAGTGGGAGACCCGGTGTAGAGAGGGGGCCCCTGCTTGCAGGTTGGAGCAGCCTGTCTTCAGAGGACTGCACCCTGTGGATGAGTGACCCACCCCACAGCAGTTTTGGGAGGACTGCTGCTCATGAGATTGGAACCATGTTGAAGTTCACGGAGAACTGCCTGCGGTGGGAGGGACCCCCACGGCGTAGCAGGGGAAAGACTCCTCTCCCAGAGCAGCAGAAGATCACCAAACTAACCAAAACCCCCATGCCTTGTCTCCCTGCACTGTCAGTGGGAAGGAGTGAGGGGTTGGGGGGAGAAAAGGTATGGGAAGTGATAGGATAGAATGTAGTTACAGGCTGTGGGATGAGCCTGCAGAAGCACGTGGCAGCAGAGAGAAGCACATGGCAGCACAGAACCTTGTCTCCACCTGACCTTGGGGGTAGGAGGTGTCACCCAGCAGAGCCCTGCAGAGAGGAGCCTGCGGGAAGCTGGCTGACAGGTGAACAGCGTGTGATCACCCCATATACGGACGTTGGGAAAGCGTGTTCCTGATGTGGCAATATGTGATAGGTCACTTAGTGAGAATTACCATATAAGGAAATACTGTGCCTTGAAGAAGTGTATAAAACCAGCTCGTTTCTTTGAATAAACTATTCAGATTCCCTGCCGGTCTGAGTCTGTGTCTCAGTCATTACAAAAAGGTGTTTTTAAGGTCTTACTTTACTTCTCACTATCCTCCTCTAATTTTGTTAGTAATAAATTCACTTTGCACCTCTAAGTCGAGCCTGTTTTGCCCTTGGAGTGTTTTTCCCGGTCCTTATCTCAACTTATGAAGCCTTCATTAAATTTTTTCTCTCCTCTGCCCAGCTGTGACGGGGAGGGTGAGTGAGTGATTTTCATGGGTGCCTGGCCAGTGTCAAACCACAGCAGTTTGCAAGTCATGTAACAAAGAAGCAACAGTGCATGCCCAAAGAAAAAGTTCAAAAAAAGGTCACCTTTAATATCTAAGCATTCAGTAAATAAGACCACCAGAACCCCCTTTTATACCTCTCCAGGACCATACAAGGACTTCCAATAGGAGGCAGATGCATGCAAATTAGTTCTAAGAAAGTAATGTTTATGTATTAAATACGAAGCACATTTTAATGAATATGTATGACTATTGTTGAAAATAGGTTAGAAACTGTTATACTGTTAATAGTAATATTGTTAGATAATTGATAACTGTTATATTGATAATGCATGTACTGTTAGAGAGCTTTGTTGTTGTATTAAAAGGTATAATTGTGGGTTTGGGGGAAGGGCAAGAGAGCCTGCATGACTGTCTGAGTAGCCTGAGTACCCCCTGGGCAGACGATCCTGCCTGCCAGCCTGAATAAGACTTTTTAAGAACCAATCAGCGTCTTACCTTTCATGCAAATAAAAGGCGACCAACCAAAATGTACAAAAAACTGTATAAAAGAGGACCCAAGTTAGCCCATAGCCGTGCCGCTCCAGAAGGAACATCGAGGGATCAGCTCCTGCCCAAGAAGAGGATCCAGCGTCGGCTCTGTATCACCCCGACACTGACCTGGACTGCTTCTGCTCTGCACCCATGACCCCCTTGCTTTAGGCCAATAAATAAAAGCTGAAAATCACTAAAAACAGGGAGTGTGTTCCTTTTTTAAACAATTATGATGGATAAAAACCCTGNAAAAACTGTATAAAAGAGGACCCAAGTTAGCCCATAGCCGTGCCGCTCCAGAAGGAACATCGAGGGACCAGCTCCTGCCCAAGAAGAGGATCCAGCGTCGGCTCTGTATCACCCCGACACTGACCTGGACTGCTTCTGCTCTGCACCCATGACCCCCTTGCTTTAGGCCAATAAATAAAAGCTGAAAATCACTAAAAACAGGGAGTGTGTTCCCTTTTTAAACAATTATGATGGATAAAAACCCTGTTGTAAAATCTCACAACACACACAGAGTAAGGAGATATCCTCTGAGTGTCCTGCACAGATAAAGAATGCCTGCTTTCTAATGCTTCAAATGGTGTTAGAAAGTTTATTTCATCTGATTTTGGTATCACTGCTACCTTACCCCTAAATGCCTGAATTCTTAATCAAAGGTAAGAATGACTTCCTGATGCTGAGCAATTCTGTTCTTCTGTATATTAGTTATCACTGGTACTGAACCATCCTTTTTTAATTTTAGGCACCTTTGCAGGGAATCCTATTATTTTGCACACTGAATGCATTTGGGATTTTTTTTCTGTTGTGTATTGAGTGTACAACCCAAGCCTTTTCACATGCTGTGTTGTGCTGGTTTTCCAATAATTGATTTTCGGTGAAGAGGGAAAAAATCAGCCACAGAAGTGATTCTCTGTGAGGAGCTGCTAGCAGTTTCCTTGGTGCCTGGCAAAACCAATTGCTGGCTAGCTCTGAGAATTGGCACACTGCTAAGGCAATTAAAAAAGCTGGAAACGTGTCTATGATATATTTAAGAACAAAAAACCTGTGGGAAACTCTCTTGCTCCCTGTTCTCAACAGAGAAGTGGGGGGCTGGCTGGGGCCCCTTCCCAGCAGGGCCAGGGCCCTTTCCCAGAGGGGGCTGCTGGATCCCTGTCACGATCCGCTCGCACGAGCGGGAGTCGTGATGGTTCGTTACCCGATCTCAGAGTGCAAAAAACAACACAGCAGGGGGAACTTCAGTTTAAAACAACAAAAAATGCACCTTTTTATTCTTTGGCTCCCAAACCACAGTATTGCGACAGAAGGAGAGAGAGGGAAAGGAGCAAAGGATAGAAGATGATAGATTGGATGGGAAATGGCTACCACGCAAGAGACAGAGTCCGTCCTCGGGACCGTCCGCTCCGAAGACGCGTCTTCTTTCCGTGGGGAGATCTCAAAGCAGGTTACCTTAAAGAGTCACTTTTATAGTCCTTCTTCAAAGCGACAGGCAGCTGGCCAAAAGGTGGGAAAGATTGATGTGAGGCCCATTGCCATTGCAGGAACAGAACAGGACAGGCCAGTCCAGCAGTGAGCACAGCTCCAAGCACAGCTCCAGGCACAGCCAGTCCACCGTGACTTGTCCATTGTTCCTTCCACGGGTTCCCATGGAAATGCACTGGTCCAACGAACACACCTGCAGGCAACACTTGGCAGACATCCCACCTTAGCCAGGCCAGAAGCTCCCGTGTCGAGTATTGGGGTCTCAGTCTCAGTCCTAGGGATTTTCAGTCTCTGTCCTTGACGAGGGTTGGGAGGCATAGATAGTGAATATCGGACTGTCTCTTTCAATCCCATCCTTGCGCAGTCACCAGGACATGCTGCCGGGGGCCATCCTGGCACCGCGAGCAACCATGCGGCCGCGGTTGTCTTGGCATGGCTCACAATGGACTTAATTTACTTCGCCACTTTTAACCAGCCATGCTGCAGACAGAATGACAAAAGAGGCGGCAGCAGCTTTTCTTTTTCTTAGCATCTCGCATGAAGAACAGGCATGGAGTGGAACCAGCAGCTGGTGCAGCTTGTGCAGTGCTGGTGGAGACCACATGACCAATAGAGAGAAAAGCATGGTGAGCGATTTCCCTGATTGTGGAGCCTGGACAAGATTAACCTTTCAGCACTGCAGAGCTCTATAAAAACTGTTTCAATTGATAGAACTTGAGAACAAACAAACCTACGAACACCAATTCTCTCCTGAGTCAGAGAAAAGGAAAAAGTGAGGACATGTGAGGAGAACAATATGGTGACACTAAGGTCGGTGCAAAAGAAAGGGGGAGGAGGAAGTGCTCTGAGTGTCAGAGCTGAGATTCTTCTGCAAGCCGTAGTGAGGACTATGATACAACAGTTTTCCTGTAATTCATGAAGTGCATGGGGGGATGCAGAA
Source organism: Promerops cafer (assembly GCA_013398275.1). Taxonomy (NCBI): domain Eukaryota; kingdom Metazoa; phylum Chordata; class Aves; order Passeriformes; family Nectariniidae; genus Promerops; species Promerops cafer. Next base: position 33,029 of record VZSE01015159.1, read on the forward strand.
TTCATCTGCAGCCCAAGAGAAAAAGGTACTCTGAGCATGTGGATGCTGAAGAGCTGTGATCTGGTGAGAAGTTTAAACAGAAAGAGCAAGAACCCTTGCTTTCAGAGACAGAGGAAGAGGACCCTTGCTTTTATACTAGAACAGCTCATCCTTAAAAACTGTACCCCATAAACTAAATGGCCCACGAAAAACAGTTGTGGGAAGACTGCAAGCCATGGGAGGGACTTCACTTTGCAAGCAGATTCCGGGCAGACTGTTAGCCATGAAAATTAAAATGAGGTTGGAAAAGTTCACAGAGAACTGTTTCCCATAGGGAAGACCTAATGGCATAGCAAAAGAGACTCCTCTCCCTAAGCAAACTGAAGAAAGATCTTAAAAAGTGGCAAACTGACTAAAAATCCCATATTTTGTCTCCCTGCACTGTCAGTGGGAAGGAAAAAAGGGCTGGGGTGGGGGGAAAGGTGTTCTAAAGGTTTATTTTAGTTCTCATTATCCTCTTTTATTCTGTCAATACATTTTTTTTCCTTTGTACCTTTTAAAGTTTTGAGCCTGTTTTTCCCTTAAAGTGTTTTCTCCTAATCCCTATTTCACCCCATGAGTTTTCTTTCCCCCTCCTCTGCATAACTATAGCAGAGGAGATTGAATAAATTATTTTCACAGGTGCACTAGCGTTTGGCCAGCGTCAACCCGTCACACGTGTTTTGACAATTTGACTAGGATCCTAGCCCTTGCCATGCTTGTTAGAGATCCTGCATATTCATAGGCTGAATACAGGTGTTTGCAAAGAATTTTGTTTATTTGTGATGAGGACTTATAATCAGGAACAAGTGTTTGCATGTAACCCTCTACTAAGTATGATTGTTTGTCAGGTGTCTGTGGGGTCCACGTGATGTGAGATATCGTTGTTTCCCAAAAAGATTATATCCTCATAGCATAGTCAGATGCAGAGTGCTGCAGTATTCATAAACAAGCAACTAGGATTGCAACCCAGTTGGTTAAAAACTAACACTTGTTTCAGGGTGCGAGGTGAACAGTATGCAGATATACTGCAGTATCTGGCATCTTGTTTGTGAATACAAGCCAAGGAGTACAAAAAGCTATCTGAAATGTTTGCGAATGAGTGCATGAGATCTGCTGGCCAGCACTGACTCTGATTAGCCAGAGAGTAAAAGAAGGATCAGGACATTTGTCCTGTCCATGTTTATATACATATGTGGTAACTGTAAAAGCACTGTTCTTCCATCTTTGTTGAATTAGTGATGATTGACCATACCTGTGCCTATTGGGAATTTATGCTCAGACCTGGGAAAAGCAGAAGCCCTAGCAGGCTGCAAGAGATGAGATGCCCCTAAAGCAAAGTCCACAGGTCTTGACTGCTCCTAAACAACTGTTGGTGTGAGGAGGGAATGGCAAATACAGAACCCCTATATGAAGAAGGGACTGGTCCTTTTGCAAATGTGCCAAAATCATTAGAGTTTTGTCTTGGTTTATAAGACAGTGTCTGCTAGGGAAGGCCACAAGACCTCCCTTGGAATGGAGAATGCAAAGCCCCCTCCCTCCGGATTATTAGAATTGTGAAATTAAGAAGCTCTCAGGCAGAAATGTAAGGATAAGGGTAGCAGTTTTTACTAATACATATAATAAAGCAAACAAACAACAATAACAACGGTATTAACAATAGACGGACCCAGAAGCAGTGACAGCCTTTCAGCTGCGGCACTTTCCCTTTGGTGTAGTTACGGTCACAGCCGGCCAGGGCGCAGGCAGGCTCCTGATATGCAGGGCAGGTGCGGTGCTCCCCACGTGGCTGCAGGGGGCACTCCGGCATGGGCTTGGGAAACACGTGGTGGTGGCAGCGTGCCCGAGGCAGGAGGGAAAAAGGAGGAGAAACGCCGCTCCGCGAAACCCCCGGGGCAGCCAGCCCGGCGCCTCCAGCAGGACTCTCAGGAGCAGCAGGCTGCAACAGCAGGGATGAGCAG
>VZSE01015162.1:0-35028 GCA_013398275.1 Promerops cafer
CAGCCCAGCCCGGGATAAATCCCGGTGTTTCCTGGGAAACTGAGGCTCCTTCCCACCCGCTCCTCGCACTGGGGTCGCCATCGGTGCCACTCCGCAGACACCAGAGAAACCCGGGCACGCTGCTCCCGCCCGCGGCCGTCCCCACCCTGTGCTCCCCCGATCCTACAGAGCCGCTCCTGGCTTGTCCCGCAGCACGAGACGGTCAAGGAATGTCCCGAGGCTGTGGGACACCCCTCGGGCTGGCCAGAGGGGCGTTTCCTGGGGTCGAGGCTGTGGGACACCCCTCGGGCTGGCCAGAGGGGCGTTTCCTGGGGTCGTCTCCGTGGGGCTCACCAAAGGAGGAGCTGGGCCAGCTTCCCGGAGCTGCAGCACCGCGGGACCCTCAGCGTCAGGCTCATCCCACCAGCTCGTCCAGCCTCCAGCTCAGCGCCACACCAACTTCCAGCCAAGGCCCTTGCAGGGCTAAGTGATACATCTAATTACCATATCCTTAGAATAGATGTAATATAAATTTCATTACTCACTTAAAAGTTCTAAAGTTAACAGCATAAACTTGAAGTTGAGTAATTAAGTAATCCTTATATAGACACTTATTAAAGTATTTATACATATTATCTTAAATCTACATCTATCATTTTGCCAATTAAAATTAGGACTTTAATTGCAATTAAGTAATTTAATTGCCAATTGAACAGCAAAATTGCTAAGTGACTAATTTTAATGCCTATTTTAATTACCAATCATGACTGGGGAGGGAGCTAATCAAGCAGTATCAGAGTAATGATGTGAAAAAAAGCGGAGAACAAACATTCCAGACTCCATGCTTTTAAAAAAGAGCTCCAAATTAAATAACTGCAAACACAATTCCAGACATGTGGGGCAGTGCTGGATTTGGGTGTCTGAACGCGGGAGCACAGAGGACGAGTTCAGTTGCAGACCCCGCCGCTCTTCCCCCAAAGCGCTGAGCGCTGTCCTGAGCTGCGTCCCCTGGCTCGGCACGGTGCCCCTGGCACTGGGGTGGGAGCTGGGGATGGCCCCTCGCTCACAGCACCCAAAGCTGCACCTCTGGGAATTCCAGACGACCCAAACACAAGGAAACGGGGCACATGGACAGGCCAGAGCGGACCCCGAGCGCTTCTGGGCCTGGGCTGCCCACATGGGGACACCACGCCCACGCACGCTCCCGAAAGTGCAGGGCCATTCTCCTGGCAGGCCCCAGGTGCCACGAGTGAGGTTTTCCAGCCCACGGCTCCTGCAGGGTCGGGCCAGCCCAGCTGATCCCTCAGGCTGTGCTCTGCAACCCCCCCGTGAGTGGAAGTGCATCTGGTGCTGCCATTTCCCATAAAAACCCCAAAAGCCGTGTAGGTCCTGGCTGTTAGAGCAGCAAATTCCCAAGGAAGGAAAGTCGGTTCTTGTTCAGGATGAGCAAGCCCAGGGACTCTCGAGTGGTTGGTTGCTGGGGTTGCTCCTCTCTAGTAGGAAGAGTGCAACGGGATCACCATGGGAGGATTTCACCCTTGCAGCCCCAAGGCAGCACAGGGGGTGCTGCTCTGGCAGCGTGGCAGCACTCGGGGTGCCCTGGCAGCACTCGGGGTGCACAGGCAGCACTTGGGGTGCACAGACAGCACTCGGGGTGCCCTGGCAGCACTCGGGGTGCACAGGCAGCACTCAGGGTGCGGTGCCCTGGCAGCACTCGGGGTGCACTGTCAGTGTGGCAGCACTCGGGGTGCACAGGCAGCACTCGGGGTGCCCTGGCAGCACTCGGGGTGCCCTGGCAGCGTGGTGGCAGTGCCGAGGGCAGCAGCCAGCACGGCCGGGCAGGGTCAGGGCTGTGCCCCCGGCCATCAGCTCCCTCAAACCCCCTCGCGGCCGGGCTGCGTTTGTGGGGCATGTTAAAGAGGCTCCTGCAGCCCCAGTGCAGCCTCTGCATCAGGCCCTTCCTGCATGGACGCCCTGTCTCTGCTCACATCCCCCGTCCAACCCGCCACGTGTTTCAGGAGAGAGTTTGAGGAGGGAGGAGATTTGTTGCCTCTTCAACAGACCAAAAGTTTCAGACCAACAGAGGGGTGCTGATACAAAGACACGTTGTGTTTCAGTGCCTGGTGCTGCGGGCCGGGGCTGGGCCCCTGCCTGGGTGAGGGGGGGCAGGAGGCAGTGCCAGGCCCCCGGAGCAGCCACCACCCGTCCCCACGTCAGGGCCACACGCGCTGCACGCCGACATCTACGCTGACGCCATCACCGAGCTCCAAGAGCAGTGGTGTCGCTCCAGGGAGCGCCTTCCAGAGGGAAAGAGGGCTGGAGTGTCCTTCTGTCCAATTTCACACGAGCTGCAAAGTCCGCAGACGGCAAACGAGGCAGCTGCACATCAGCCTGGGGCTGGTGTCCGAGCCCCGGGCAGCGCCTGGCCCCGGCAGCGCCGGGCACCGCCCGACACCGGGGTCCTCAGGGCAGCGGCAGCAGCAGCTCCCAGCTCCCCGCCGGCCTCACCGGCAGCTCCAGCCTCGGGCACTCACGTCGCGGGGCACACGCGTGTTCCACGGGACCATCGGGCCTCCCAGGCACGCGAGCAGCTCTGGCAGACCCCGAGGTGGTGTGTCCGTGGGAGGCTGGGTGCCCAGATGAAGTTGGATGTCCTGGTGTGAAGTCAGAGCGTGGGGGTCTCACTGCCAGACTTGGATGTGAAGGGGCCATCTCACTCCATTATTCCCCTTAGATTTCCCTAAGACTTCAAAGGGAGCGTTATTCTCCCTTTTTCCTGCTCCTGGTCCGCTCCTGAAGCTCAGCCATGCAGGCAGTGCCAGCTGCCACGAGGCATTTATTACAGCAGTGCCTATTTCCACCGAGCCTCTCGTCAGCACGTGACGGTTCCGTGGGAGCCCGCGAAGCCGCGTTGTCCCTGTGTCACTGCCGGCCAGCACGAGGGGCCGCACGCCCGCCCCCGCCGCTCTGACGGCTGCCAGGGCCCTGAGCGCAGAGGCGTTCGCGGTGTTTGATGTCGGGCTCCGCTGGCCGCGTCCTTGGCCCCTCAGCGACGAGGACCCTTCGGCGCCCGGGAGCGCTGCGGCCGGGGAGCGGGACCGCTCGGAGCCGGCCGTGCTCCGGCACGGCTGTGACTGACAGCCGCGAGGCGAAAGGCTGAACGGGCCGTGTGGCGCTCGCTGCGGCCCATCTGCTCCCTGCCAGCCGCGCCGCGCCTGCCGCCAGCCACATCTGCCCGCCCGCATCCAGCTGTGCGGGCACCGCTGCCGGAGCCGCGCCGCCCCGAGCCCACGCCTGGCTGCGGGAGCCGAGTCCCGGGATCCTCCGCATCCTATCCCCATCCCCACCCCCATCGTCTCCATCCCCATCCCCATCCCATCCCATCCCCATCCCACCCCCATCCCATCNGCTCGGGCCGCCCCGCTCCCCGCTCGGGCCGCCCCGCTCCCCCGGTGTGCTGACCCCCTCATCCTGGGCTGTCCCTCTGTCCCCTCCGGGCTCCCCCCCGCTGCCGCTCAGCGCTCCCGCATAGCCGAGGACTGGGGAGTGGTCTGTGGTTTGATTTGAGCAGGTTTTTGTTTGGTTTTTTTTTGTTTGGTTGGCTTGGTTTGGGCTCAGTTTGTTTTTCCCACCCACCACGCACCCCGCGATGTTCCCCCACCACTCTGGTTCAGGCAGTCTTCCTGCTGGAAGTGTTGGACTGGCTCCAGCCCCAGCTCTGGAGGAAAGGGGCTCAGGGGGGCCCTTGTGGCTCTGCACAACTCCCTGCCAGGAGGGGACAGCCGGGGGGGTCGGGCTGTGCTCAGGGAACAGGGACAGGAGCAGAGGGAACGGCCTCAGGCTGGGCCAGAGCAAGTTCCTTTCGGATACTGTGGAAAATTTCTTCCCTGAAAGGGTTGTCCAGCCCTGGCACAGCTGCACAGGGCAGGGGTGGAGTCCCCATCCTTGAATGGATTTAAAATCTGTGTGGATGTGGCACCTGGGAACCTGGGTCGGTGGTGACCTTAGCAGTGCTTGGGCAATGGTTGGACTCGATGGTCCCAGAGAGCTTTTCCAACCCAAACAATTCTGTGATTCCGTGATTTTAGGATCAAACAGGTCCAGCCCTGCCCAGGGAGCAGCGTCTCCCCTCTGTGACGAGGAGCGCATCGCTGGGGTTTGATGTCAGACACGCGTCCTCTGGATGTAACTGATCCCAGCACACGGACTATTTTAAGTGCCTGCTGAGGTTTTCTTACATAAAACACATCTCCAGACTCACCCCCCACACACGCTCAAACACAGGCGGCGGTTGGGTTTTTGACTTGGCAGCGTTTTCCTAAAAGGCCTGGGAATGCCAAAAGCAGAAACTGCGCCGCAGAGCCTGTTACAGCTCTCCTGTTACAGCTTTTCAGCTGCTACTCAGCTCTCAATTCCTGCTCTCGGACAAGGATGCCAGCCAGGCTGCAAGAATGGAACATCAGCCCCAAGAGTGCCCCAGCAGTGGCACGGGCCCCTGTGCTGCAGATGGGGCTGGGGAGGATCAGGAGCAGGCAGCCCAGCAGCGCGGGGATGGACGGGCAGAGCTGCACCATTCCCGCTGCTCCAGCGGATTACAGGGACATTACTGCACTGTCCCCCTCTAGAATTCACGTGTAGGCCCACGGAGCTGCCCGTCCTTGGTGGAGAAGCCCACGAGCCACACAGGAGCACCAGGAGGGGTGTCCCGGGGCCAGCTCTGGCCACGGTGCTGGGGGAGGTGTCCAGGGTCTGCACTGGCCATCGCCTGCTTCTCTGGGAATTGTCTCAGGGATTGTCTCAGCCCCAGGCTGTTTGCCAGCTCTGGAAACCCCCAAAACACAACACTTCACTGCTGTAGTTGCGCCACAAACAGTCAAAAATAGCATAATTGCACATTGTTTTCCCTGTATTTTGGGAATTACTGACACAAGCCACAGAAATCCGGTATAATTAACTGCTTTCGTTAAGTGAAATGTATTTTGTTGTTTTCAGTGAAATCCTTTCTTGGTTTGGGAAGGATTTGCTCAACATATCTGGGATCCTTCCCCTCAGAAACACATTCCCTGGCAGACACTGCCAAGCAGGAAAACAAGTATCCACAGAAGCTGGGAAAAGGGTTGGTTCCAGTGACTGGGCACAGAGGGAGGTGTTGCTGGCCCCATCTCCAGATGGACAAGGCTGTCCAGAGGTCCTTGCACACACACAGGGGTCAATGGCAGCCCCAAAAGTGCCCCTGTGTCTGCTGGGAGCAGAAGCCGGGAGAGACGCTGGACACAAAGCCCAGTGTTTTCCCTCCAGCTGTTTCTCATCGCGTTTCTCATTGCAGGGGCCTCCTCACAGCAGCGTGAGGTCGCTGGGGGCTCATATGAGGAGCCACATCCCCGGTGCCAAAGCCTCCTGTGCAGAGAGGGGGTCCTGGGGACACCAGGGCAGCGTTATCGCCCGTCCCGCGCTGCCGGCGCCCCGCAAAGCCCCGCAGAAGTGACACGTGAGGCACGTCTGCTCCCACCCAGCCCCGCCAGGCTGCTTCTGTAGGCCCAGCCCCAGAGCATTTCCCGTGGGATGGCCTGGCTGCCAGAGGCGGGCACTGCCTGGCCTGGGGGGCACAGCCCCGCAGAGGACGGCCCCGACCCCAGGCTCATGGACCAGGCACGTCCAAAGGCTCCGTGGCTCAGAGGGGAACGGTGCCCACGGCATCACCAGAGAGAGCCTTGCCCGCCCTGGGCGGGCTGGAGGGGTCCCGTCCTTCCCCTTCGCTCTCAGCTTAACAGAACCATCTTCCACGGAGGCCTCGAGGCCTCCCGAAGCAGAGCTATTTTGAGTGTTCTCCACAGCATCTCTGAGCACTGCCGTGCTCGTGACTGGTGGGTGGGAGATCCGTGCACGCAGATCTCCGGAGTGTGCCAGCCCAGCCCCCGGCGCCAGCCTCCCCCTCCTCCTCCTCCCTGCAGCGGAGCCGGGGCTGAAATCGTGGCTCAGGCAGAGCCCTGCCGGGCACAGGCTGCCCTGGGCCGGCCCTGCAGGGAGGGTGGCTGCCCTGGGCGCCCTGCGTCACACGGTGCCTGTCGGAACCGTGTCCCCCTCCCCAGGACACGTCCCCGGCAAGGGGCTGCTCCCAGGGATGGAGGGGCTCCATCTCTCTGTTCCCTCAGACAGCCCCAGGGACAGCCTGGTTTGCAAAATGCAAGATTCATTTCTAGAGGGGACCCGGCTGTGTTTTGCGTTCGTGCTCTGGACTAAGGCCCTGGAAGTGTCAAGGCCAGGCTGGACACTGGGGCTTGGAGCAACCTGGGACAGTGGAAGGTGTCCCTGCCATGGCAGGGGGTGGAACACAAGGAGCTTTAAGGTCCCTTCCATCCCAAACCGTCCTGTGGTGCTGTGAGCCTGAGCCCAAGCTATCAAGTACAATCTGCTTTGGGCAGGAGGCTGCTGGAGCCTTCCCTCCCTGCTGAAGGTCCGATGATAATGGACAGAGTGCAACAGCCACAGGCCGAAGCTGTGAGACCACTCAGGCCCTGTCAAGACTGCAGATACCTCCCCCACGGGGCAGGGAGCTGCTGCTGCCTCCCTTCAGGGATGTGGTTTAGTGGAGGGCTTGGCAGCGATGGGTTAATGTTTGGGCTCCGAGGTCTGAGAGGGCTTTTCCATCCTAAACCATCCTGTGATTCTGTGACAGCACCGTGTGTTTGCCCAGCCACTCGTGTGACAACGTTATGTCCTGCTAAAAGGCTCATGCCGTGCTGCAGGCCTCAGAAAAGAGACATAAAACCAAGAGAAAACAGTTCCTGAGAGTTACGAATTTGCAAAGCTCTCCATGTCTGTGCTGGCTGCTGCCATTAGAGGGAAATGGCAGGGAGAACAAACCCATTAATGCAGCTGTTAATTGAAAACAGGACTGTGTGGAGAATGGGGTTTGGAATTATGAGAATTGTTATTAAAATACCATTTTTGCTTTTTAAAATGCCTGCCTTCAGTAGAGAGTATGGAGGAGTTATGTTTTAAAAAGTTAATTATTTCCAGTGCTTCAGAAAGAGGGGCCTAAGCTGAAAGTGATTTACTAAAATTGTTAGGACAGGGTTTTTTTAATTATCAATTTTAAAACCCTGTGGTAGAGTATGGGCTGAGCCTCAGTTTTGCTTTCAGTCTGGAACGTGCTTCCCCCCCCTGCGGGTCCCGCTCCTCCCCGAGGCTCTCGGGAGCTGGCTCGGGGCATGGCTGTGGCAGCGGCTCGGGAGCTCTCCGATCCCGTTTTTCACTCGCCATTTTGGCCTTCGGGGGCACTTCTGATCCCAGCGGCTTTTCCCCCTGCTGCCCCCATCCTGGTGTGGTGCTGGCGGCGATGCTGCGCTCGGCAGGGCCGTGAGGTGCGCGCTGCCCCTGCGCCCAGGGGTCCCCGTCCTTCCCCAGCTGCGGGACCCCGGGCATGGGGCCGGGCTGGCCGGGAGGGACCGGGAGGGACCGGGAGAGGCCAGGACAGTGAGCCGGGAGGGACCGGGAGGGACCGGGAGAGGCCAGGACAGTGAGCCGGGAGGGACCGGGAGGGACCGGGAGAGGCCAGGACAGTGAGCCGGGAGGGACCGGGAGGGACCGGGAGAGGCCAGGACAGTGAGCCGGGAGGGACCGGGAGGGACCGGGAGAGGCCAGGACAGTGAGCCGGGAGGGACCGGGAGGAGCGGGGAGAGCCCGGCCCGGCCCCGCTGCCTGCGCCCGGCGGGGCTGAAGGCGTCCGGCATCCTCGGCCGGACAGAGAGCGCTTGTGCGGGACTGAGCGCAGCTGGAGCCGGGCACGCGTGGGCAGCACACGGCTCCTGGGCACGCGTGGGCAGCACACGGCTCCTGGGCAGGGCAGCACGGGCGGCAGCGGCCGCGGACAGCGCTGGGCTCCGACCGGGGCAGGGCATTCCCACAGGGGCAGGGGATTCCTGCCGCTGGACAGGGGATTCCTACTGGGGCAGGGCATTCCTACTGCAGGGACAGGAGATTTCCTGCTGCTGGGGATTCCTACTGGGGCAGGGCATTCCTACTGGGGCAGGGCATTCCTACTGCAGGGACAGGAGATTTCCTGCTGCTGGGCATTCCTACAGGGGCGAGCGCCTGCTGCAGGGAGCAGTGGGTGAGGGTGACTGCTCGGCCGTGTGCTGCACACACTGGCTGTGCCTGGCGATGCTCCCCAGGGGGTTCTGCCCCTCTGCCCTGTGCTCAGGTGAGACCCCACCTGCAGAGCCGCCCCAGCCCTGGGCTCTGACATCAGAGGGACCTGGAGCTGCTGGAGAGAGCCCAGAGGAGCCACGGAGCTGCTGCAGGGCTGGAGCCCCTCTGCTCTGGGGCCAGGCTGGGAGAGCTGGGGGTGCTCACCTGGAGAGGAGAAGGCTCCAGGGAGAGCTCAGAGCCCCTGGCAGGGCCTGAAGGGGCTCCAGGAGAGCTGGAGAGGGACTGGGGACAAGGGATGGAGGGACAGGACCCAGGGAATGGCTCCCACTGCCAGAGGGCAGGGCTGGATGGGAGATTGGGAATTGGGAATTCCTGGCTGGGAGGGTGGGGAGGGGCTGGCACAGGGTGTTCCATGGATGCCCCTGGACCCCTGGCAGTGCCCCAGGCCAGGCTGGACACTGGAGCTGGGAGCAGCCTGGGACAGTGGGAGGGGTCCCTGCCGTGGGATGGGATGGGATGGGATGGGATGGGATGGGATGGGATGGAATGGAATGGAATGGAATGGAATGGAATGGAATGGAATGGAATGGGCTCTAAGGTCCCTTCCAGCCCAGCCCATTTTGGGATTCCCTGATCCTACAGCCATGAGGGTCTCCAAACTACAACTCCTCTTTCCTTCTCTCAGCACTTCTTTGCTTCAGTAAAGGTCAGCTGGAATTCAGGATGGACACACACCCAGTGGTACAAAAACATACACTCACCCTTTCCCAGCAATGGAATAATCATGGAGAAACAGGCAGTTAATCATGCACAATAAATAATTTAGTCTCTCTTGAAACACCTGAAGCACAGTGAGTAAAAAACCACTGATTTGAGAAGAGTGGTATTAAATAAAACTATGCAAAATGAAGTTCAGCCAGCACACTGAATGGAGGAAAAACTGGGTTTTATTCAATTTTAATTAAATGGGATCTGGTTCTTCAATATGGAAAAACTAGATTAAAACTGAGGCAAAAATTGAATCCCATTAATATTACCAGTAAATAAAAATACATTATTTTTTGGTTGAGGGAGCTTTAATAATAATCATAAAGAGAGAAATCAAAACTGGATTGTACATTCACCAGATTGTTCAATACAAAAGCCAACAAAATTAGCCCACATTGATGTGACAAGCAAGAAGAAATATATTAGTTTCCAGCTCACAACATTCCACTACAAGGTATCATTGGAAAATCAAGTCAATTTTGATATCAGTCAGATCCTGATGAAATGAGGCCACACTTGCAGCAGGCAGTGCCACAGGCCTGGCCCCGACTGGCACACAGGAAAGGAGGTGGAAATGGATTTATTGCAGCCCCTCCACTGCTCTCCAGCGGGGCCTGGGTGGGCAAGTGCTGCCGGGCTCGGGGTGGCCACCACAGCCACTGCCACGTCTGGGGGCAGCAAAGCCCAGGAAAGGTCTTTTTTTCATATCTGCAGTACACTGAGGTCTTAGTGTTTGAAATGATGCCGTGGGTCAGGCTGGATAATGAGCATTGCCTGGTGCTTGTCATGGAAGGTGACACGTGCCAGGGATATAAATATATATTTCCAAAGCTGTTCCAGGGGAAAAAAAACCAACATTGGGTCCAGGAGAGAGTTCCTATTATCCATACCTTAAAAATGTGACACTAAGCACACAAACTGAAAAACAAATATTTCTTACCTGAAGTGTTTCTGCTGGCGGGGGACAGGGCGAGAGCTGCAAATGGAGAGTGAGGTTCAGGGAATAAGTCAACATTGAAGGAAATATGATAATAACATTAGCAATAACATTAACAATAATTGCAACGATAATAGTGATAATAATAGCAGTAAAAATAATAGTAATATAATAAATACAGTAGTGCACTTTCTAAGGGTTAGGGTAAAATATTTTAATCAGACATTCTCTAAGCAAATCTGAAGTGTCCTGTTGAGTGATCTGCCTAATGAGGCTGCTCGTGGGTCTCCAAACCAGCTCCTGCCTGGTTTCCCAGGAAGAGCAGTGAATTAAGGGCCTGTGAGGAGGCAGGAGCATCCTGCTGCCTGGGCAGCTTTACTGCCAGTGTAACCCGGGTAATTGTGCTAGAGCCTGGCCCCCGAGCCTGGCAGAAGCCTCCTTTTGCCTCAAATCCTGAAATGTTAATTTTCATCTCTGATTAAGCTGCAGAGCAGTCGAGGCTCCTTTTATTAAGTCAGGCAGACTCCTACCTGCTTCCCAAGGGCTAAATTTGGCTGGGAAAGCCGTTGTAATATTGTGTAATTAATTTGCCAGTCAAATAATTTCTGCAGGGCTCTAATTTACTTATCTGTCTGCAACACTAATGAATCTCCCAGCTCAGTACTTTAATCATGTTTTCTGCCTTTTTATCTCCTTTTTTAACTCCAACTTTCCTAATTGTTTACTATAGGCTCATCTGTAACCTGTATTTTGGGGCTGTGTTTGTTCTCACAACAAAACCCAGCCAAGCACGTGAACTCTGTAGTTCTCCTTCATGACTGGGAGCTGCTGAAAGCCTTCCTTGCTTTATTCTTCAGTTCCAGCAAACAAGAGAGCTGAGTCAATAAAAATCCAGGAGAAAAAGCCATTTGTATTTGGAGGACTTAGGTGGTAATTCCATTCCAGCCCGGTGTAACCCGTGTGCAGAACTCCCTAAAGGTCATTCCGAGCACTCTATTCCCTGATCAGTGGCAGTGGGTGAATATGTTTCAAAAAACGTGGGTGTGACACCTGGGGACACCACTGAAGGGTGGTGGTGGGTTGATGGTTGGACTTGATTACCTGAAAGCTCTCTTCCAACCTTAACCATTCTTTGATTCTTTGAAATGTAACATGGGCGGGGTTTTAGGTGTTTGACTTTGCAAATCACAAGCCTGTAGTCATTTTTTGTTTTTCTAATACATTTATTACATAAAATGCTGTGGTAAGTGGCACATTTCTGTAGTGTTAAGTACTTAGGTGTCGTTCCAACAAACTAACTCTGGTTTTGTCACTTTACAGTTTTCCTAATCTCTAACGGGGATGTTTTTTGAAGGAGAACAGGAATGCTCAATAAAAGATAAATAACCATACAGAATCCCTGAGGCTGGAACAGCCCTCCCAGCCCATGGAGTCCCAGCTGTGCCCAATCCCACCCTGTCCCCACCCAGAGCTCTGAGTGCCACCTCCAGGTGACACCTCCAGGGATGGGCACTCCAACCCTCCCTGGGCAGCCCCTGCCAAGGCCTGAGCCCCCTTTCCATGGGGAAATTCCTGCTGGTGCCCACCCTGAGCTCCCTTTCTATGGGGAAATTCCTGCTGGTGCCCACCCTGAGCTCCCTTTCCATGGGGAAATTCCTGCTGGTGCCCACCCTGAGCTCCCTTTCCATGGGGAAATTCCTGCTGGTGCCCACCCCGAGCTCCCCTGGCCCAGCCTGAGGCCGTTCCCTCTGCTCCTGTCCTTGTTCCCTGGGAGCAGAGCCCGACCCCCCCGGCTGTCCCCTCCTGGCAGGGAGTTGTGCAGAGCCACAAGGGCCCCCCTGAGCCTCCTTTTCTCCAGGCTGAGAGGCTGGAATTCAGGTTGGAATTCTGCATCCCCTCATTTGGATACCTCAAACAAATGGCTGATACGGCCATGTGATGAGAGAAGAATAATGGTATGTATTTAAGTATAAATGGCTGGTGCCACTGCCGTGGGCTCAGGTGTTAACGGAGGTGTCAGACACACCTGGGAGCCGAGACCCGCAGCTCTGCTGTTGCTCCAGGGCTGGGTCCAGCACATCAATCCTCTTCATCTGTTTGTTTTACACCACTGGGCTCTGCTGCTGCATTCTCCTGAATGAGAGCGTGGGTTTTAAGAAGGACTCTTGAGTGCAAACATTTAATCCTGGGAACAAGTGCCGTGGTAGGAAGCTGTGCTAGAAGGAAACACGGACTTGCCCGTCTGCCTCTTCAGAACCCTGCTGTGATCCCTGCTCCCATGCAGCCCAGGGCTTTGGAACAGAGCTCTTGTCAGGCTCCCCCAGCTTGGAGGAGAGTTGCCGTGGAAAACAGGAGCGAGTTTACGCGTGTATCTGACGAGACTTGGGGGAAAACGCAGAAACCTGAGCAGATCAAAGAAATCCCATCCCCAGGGCCAGGGGCGGCCTCCCTGAAAGGCGTGAGGCTCCCGAGGAACCAGGAATGAGTTAATCCCACCAAGGAATGCGGAGGAGCTGCCAGATAACAGTGACATTGTTTTTCCCTGATGTCAGCACAGAAACCCAAACACAAAGAGGTGAATGTAGTCCTTGGAGGCAGCTGAATGTGGAGCTTGTGCCGGCATCCAGCAGCATTGAAACAAGATGACAAAGTGTTTCCTGGAAGCAGGGGCTGGCTCCGGCCAGCTGGGCCGGCTCCGGCCCTGGTGGGAAGGATCAGGGATGAGCCGTGGTGGCAAGGGTCAGGGATGTGAGTGTGCTGGCAGCAGGACGGCCCCATCCTGCTCCCTCCTCTTTATGAACACACAGCTCTGGTAGGGCTGGGGCTTCCACCCCGTAATTCACATCCATTCGTGGGCATTTTACTTTCCTTTACAGTCACTTTAAGGCATCTTATTTTCTCCCGTAGCATCCTCATGCTGTGTCTTGCCTGAATAATTCACCTTATTCTGTGTTTGGTAGGTGATGAGGTCTAGAGGATATTTAGACCAGGCTGGAAGAGAAGCCTTGTTTCACTTCAGTGTAGGCAGCACTTGCATTGCTTCCACAGGGACAGTAATTAAATACTTGCTGATAGGCTTTGAATGTGGAGCTGCTCTTCTCAGCAGCCAGAATGTGCTCTGCCTCCATCCGCCTCCCAAAGGGGAAGTTTCACAGTTGGGTGACTGTCCATCACAGCTGACAAATCCATAACAGCACAGTAATATCTGTATTATTCATTTTTGGCTATTCTGAATTCTACAGGAAGGTAAACAAAAGGCGAAAAAACTGAAGAGAAAGTTTTAAATTGCTTTGTGTTTTTATTGCAAGGTTGGTATTAGCCTTCCCAGCACCCTTGCTCAGCCTGGTGAGGAGCCATGGCCACTCAGCATCTTAGGTTACACACAAACCAGAGTTTGGGTGTTGATTGGGGAAACCAGATCCCGTAACTCCCAGAAAGCAGCTTCTTAAAATCTGGCTGGAAGAAAGTCAAGCTGTAAGTGCTGTTTTCTGACAGGGTGGAAAAGCCTGAGTGGCCAAGGTTATGGATGTCAAAATGGGAATGGCTGGGTGGGATGGGTACGGCTGCTTGTGGGAGAATAAATTAAGTGTGTTCTGGTAGTATCCAGTATTCTCCCCTGTGAGGGTGGGCAGGCCTGGCACAGGTGCCCAGAGCAGCTGGGGCTGCCCTGGATCCCTGGCAGTGCCCAGGCCAGGCTGGACACTGGGGCTGGAGCAGCCTGGGACAGTGGGAGGTGTCCCTGCCCTGGCAGGGGGGCACTGGGGGGTCTTTAGGGTTTTAAACCATTCCCAGACTCTGTGACGCTGAGGGACAGCTCGGCTGCACAGCGAGGGCGCCCAGCGCTGCCATGGCCACGGTGCTTGGGTTCAGAGAACACAGCTCCTGTGAAGCTGCCGGACGTTGCTGGTTTTGCTGGGAATCCGCCACGGGAAGAACCAGTTTGGGTTCCTCTCCGTTAGCATCAGGGCTCCAGACCCACCAGGTCCCGGTCCGGCTGGGGACCCCCGGGGGGATCGGCACCGCGGGCTGCCCCAGGCCCCGAGGGTCTCCGGGCTGCTGCCCGCACTCGGACGGGGCGGTGCCGCTGGCAGGGCTCCGTGCCCGTGTCCAGTGCCGCTGGCAGGGCTCCGTGCCCGTGTCCGGTGCCGCTGGCAGGGCTCCGTGCCCGTGTCCCGCTCCGTGCCCGTGTCCCGCTGCGGGCCGAGCGCGGTGCCGGCAGAGGGAGTTGTGTGGGGACAGGCCAGGCCAGGCCGGGCCAGGCCAGCCCGGGCAGCACAGGCCGCGGCCCGCCCTCCATTTGGGGGCGCCCGGCGCGAGCCTGTCACAGCCGGGGATGTAGCTCAGTGGTAGAGCGCGCGCTTCGCATGTGTGAGGTCCCGGGTTCAATCCCCGGCATCTCCAGGCGTTTCTTTTCGGTTTCAATTTCCTTGTTTTTTTTTTTTCCCCCGTCTCCCTGCGCGGCCGCCGGTTCCACCGGGTCGGGCCAGCACCGCAGCGCCGGCACCACCCGGCCCGGCGCCGCTTCCTCCCGCCCGGGAGCCCCGCGGGGAAAATCGAAGCGCTGCGGCCACAAAACGCGGGGCGGCTCCTCCGCCGGCGGCAAAAGGGAGATGCATTGGCCGGGAATCGAACCCGGGCCTCCCGCGTGGCAGGCGAGAATTCTACCACTGAACCACCAATGCGCGCTCTGAGCGCTGCCCCCGCCCTTGCCTGAAGGAGCTCGCGCGATGTCGCCGATGTCGCCGATGTCGCCGATGTCGCCGACGTCGCCGATGTCACCGATGCCGCCGATGTCACCGCACCCACCTCCTTTACTCTCTTTCTCAGCCCCACGCGCTCACGCAAATCTTTTCAGCCATCATTTCCATTTTTTAAAAGTCAGCACTACCCGTTATACATTCTTCCTCTAAAGCATTAAAGAAAAACCTGGGAAAGTGTATAATGCACCCCTCAAACACCCCACAGAGTCTGGCCAGACTGTTGGTTTTGGTCTTGATCATCTCTCACAGATGCAAGATGTCACTAATCATTATTTCAGAAATAATTTTAAAAACCTTTTTTTCCCTCAGTATATTCTTTGAAAACTTCTTTCATTGCTAAGCATTCTGTTTGTATCAGGGATAAATTAATATTATTACTTGAATAAGCAAGGAGTGATTTAATGGAAGAACCTCAGGAGATTATAGGTGAAGGTTTCTAAGATTCTTTACACCTAGCATGATGGTTGGAGTCAATCTTAAAGGTCTTCTCCAACTGAGATGGTTCTATGATCATTCTTTACCTTTAAAAGCTTTCAGACCCAGTCACAACTGTGTATTTTTGTTCCTTTTCTGTCCTGGAAGGACTTTGCCCGGGGAGGACAATGGTTAAGAGCTCAGAGGCTCAGCTGATCCACAAAGGAATCCTCAGAGTGTGCTCAGGATGCTCTCTGTGGCTTGCCAGGTGATGATGACATTTCAGCACATTGTGCCTGTGTGTGGTGATGTCAACACTGAGTCCTTGCTTGTGCTGTGCTGTGTCCCAAAATCAATGATGCACACTCCTGACGCTCCGTTTGCCTTGGACACGCTCCCACAAACAGCCACACGTGAGCCAGAGTCCAAGGAAAAGCTGCAACGAGTACTTCACGTCAAGGGAACATCAGGATTTATGTACAAAAGTGCTGGAGAACAGCTACAGCCACCCTCCTCTGCACAGGTAGGACGCAGGTGTTTTCTGGTTCAACTTTCTGGCACTGCAGGTCATGTTCCAGTGGCCTGTGTTTGGAGGTGCATGAACACCACACTCCAACAACCCAGCGCAGCTCCTTTCCTTCTCAGCTTCTGCTGGCAGAAGGCAACACAATACAAACTCTAAGTAATAATTATTATTTAGGCTGCTGCTTACGGTTGGATTAGTCAGCCTAGAAAAACTGTTTTCTCAGACAAGCCCAGGACCAAAAACCCCCCAAGCACTTAGGCAAAAGATACTCATATTGAGAAGCCCCTAATTCCCCATTTTACTGTGTCTGGAAGTCAGCCACGAGGTTTCCCCCTACTTTTGTTCTCCTCCCATCCTGGTGAGCTGAGGCTCTGCCCGGCAGGAACATCTGGCAACATCTGTGCACATCCACACGGGAGCCAGCAGCGTGTCCTCAGAGAGGGTCATGGAATCAAAGAACTCTGGACTGGCTGAGGTTGGAAAAGCCCTCTGAGATCACTGGGTCCAAGGGGCAACTCAGCGCTGCCAAGGCCACCTCTGAAGCCTGTCCCCAAGTGCCCCTCTGTTCTCTGGGGCAGGCAGAGCAGAACAAGCTGCTTGTGCCACTCCTGGGAGAATTATTGCACAGAGGGTCACCACAGTGACACACTTTGCACGACTCGTTCCCAGAGCAGAAACAGAACCTGTCCTTGCACTCATGGTTAGTAACTCAGAGAACAGTTTCTCATGTCCACTACACTGTTTTGCATCTGCTCAGAACATCTGGGAGTGTTGGCTGACATCCTGCAGGGAACTGTGTCACCCAGGAGCAGTTTGGCAACTGCCAGGCCTCCCTGAGGCCCAGATGTCACTCCAGAACACACTGGGTCCTGTGTGACCCAGGCTCACACTTGGCTTCCCTCAGACCTGACTGTGAGTGGGAGGGTGCTGAACGGGGCAGAATATTAGAAATGCAGTATTAGAAATGGTGGTCCCGAGCCCCAGAACTGGTGAGAATCTCACAGGATCAGTTCAGCTGAGTAGGAATCAGAGTCCTACTCCAACAAACAGGGAGTTCTAAGGGGTTGCTTGTCTCAGCTGTCACAGTGGCTGGGAGGAGGTTCCCTGCCAAGCTGCAGTGCAGAGGGCTCTGTTCCGTGTGCCCCAATGGACCAGCACTGCTGCAGCAAGCCCAGAGGAGGCTGCAAAGTTGGGAAGGAGACTGCAGCACCTCCCCTGTGAGCCTGAGAAAGCAGGGCCTGTCCAGCCTGGAGGGGAGAAGGCTCTGGGGAGACCTCTCAGCCCCTTCCAGTGTCTGAAGGGGTGTACAAAGGAGCCAGAGAGGGACTCTTCACCAGGAGCTGCAGGGAGAGGGCAAGGGGGAATGGCTTCACGCTGACAGAGGGGAAATTTAGGTTGGATATGTGGAAGAAACCTTTCTCTGTGAGGATGGGCAGGCCCTGGCACAGGGTGCCCAGAGCAGCTGGGGCTGCCCCTGGATCCCTGGCAGTGCCCAAGGCCAGGCTGGACACTGGTGCTGGAGCAGCCTGGGACAGTGGGAGGTGTCCCTGCTTCTGGCTGAAGCCTGACAGAGCAGAGCCCAGGAGCTTCAGGTGTTTCTGCTGACTCTGCTGTGCCCCTCTGAGGAGGATGCTGCAGCTCAGGGCCACCTGCAGCCTCGCTCCCCAAGTTCAGCTGGTGCACTGCACTGTGATAGGAAGAATGTCAGGTTGATAGGCGGTGGTAAACCCGCTCAAATCAAGCTTAAAAGTGCAGGTGTGGCTTACC
The DNA here is from genome assembly GCA_013398275.1 of Promerops cafer. NCBI lineage: Eukaryota > Metazoa > Chordata > Aves > Passeriformes > Nectariniidae > Promerops > Promerops cafer. The sequence goes on from VZSE01015162.1 coordinate 17,303, forward strand.
TGGGGTGTGGCCAGTGGGTATCATTCCTTGCCTCCTGCCTGCTGGCGTGGACACGTGCTCCCCTCTCACATGGAGGGACTGTGCAGTCACCCCACATAAAATGGGTGTTGCATCGATCTTTGTCCTGGCACATGAAAATGGGGAAGTGTGATGGCACAGCTGTGACTGCACGGCTGGCTCTGATCCACCACCTCATGTACTAAACCATGTATGTCCTAAAGGAGGGGCTGAGGGAGCTGGGAAGGGGCTCAGCCTAAAGGAGGATCCAGAGGGATCTTTTCCCTCTCTGGAATTCCCTGCCAGGAGGGGACAGCCGGGGGGGTCGGGCTCTGCTCCCAGGGAACAGGGACAGGAGCAGAGGGAACGGCCTCAGGCTGGGCCAGGGGAGCTCAGGGTGGACAGCAGGTTGAAAATTTTTAGAAATTCAGGAAGAATTTCTTCAGGCATTGGAAGTGACTGCCCAGGGAGGTTTGGAGCACCCATCCCTGGAGGTGTCCAAGGAAGGCCTGGACGTGGCACGCAGAGCTCTGCGCTGGGGACAGGGTGGGATTGGGCACAGCTGGGACTCCATGGGCTGGGAGGCTTTTTCCAACCTCAGGGATTCTGTAAATGGAGGTGTTAGAAATAAAGCCTAATGAGTAAATCAGAGCACCACGAAAGACAGCAAACCTCTGTGCAAGAACCAGCTGGCGTTTCACTAACACATACACAACAGCTTGTATCACCAGGCAAGTCCAGTCAAGACTTCCACAGCACTGAAGATAACAAGAGGCCTTTCAAAATGGCTTCTCAAAGCCTCTCCATAAAGGCTTCCCAAGCGTGTTCCTGTCTCTTCTTCCAGAGTGCAGAGAAATTGCTCCATCCCCGGCGAGTTCTCCGCTGAGTGGAGCACATGCACATCAACTCGGTTTTAACAGGTCACGGAATCAGCCGGGCATTTAAAAATATCCACCTACCCAAAAGGACAAATGAATCCCTATTGTGGAGCCCTCAGCAAAGATGGTTGGAACAAAACAAACAAAACAATCGTGGTAATCTTTTAGGGAAGACTTATAATGTAGAACAACTTGTCAGTGCGGGTTAAAGTTTTAAGGCCTAGCAATTTTGACAGCGTCCCTTTGAGCACAGCGAGCGCGCGGGGACGAGCAGGACAGCAAAAGGTCACTTGGTCACACGTATCTGCTGCCTCTCTGAAGTTTAGCTCCAGACCCACTAGGCACGTCCCAATTAATTATTTAAATCTGCAGGGAGAAGTATTTCAGTGGATGAAAAGGCCTAATCTGAAATTCCGGGGAAGGCACAGGATGGTGCTGAGGGAAGATGGGGTGAGATATCCCTACCAGGGCCCTTGGACACCGAGAGCAGCCACTCACATCCAGGAATGCTGATTGTTCCACATACCAGGCTCTCAGGGATTTTCTTTTCCTTTCTTTTTCAATGGAATAGTTCTGGATCACAAAAGGTCACTGGAACCAAATTGACAATGATACATGTGGTTATTTAAAATAACTTTTCCCAGCACAATTATTGATGATGTTGCTGGCAATCTGTAAGTTCCTTATAAATGCATGGACACCCTGAAACTGTTCATCCCAGATCCTGTCTGAAGTGTCCCAAAAGAAAGCCATCAGGCAGGCAGTGCCAGGGAAATGGGCATCAGAAGCAAACAGGAGACTCAAATCCTGGATTTATTCATTACAGGATACCAGGCTGGGAATTTTAAAGTCATTGTATATGTCTTTGAACAGGTTTTCTAAGCTTTTCCTAATCAATTCAATGGAGAAAATACCTGGATAAACAGCAGACATGTACAGTCACCAGGGCTGGTTTTCATCTGTCATTGTCTGAGAGAAAAAATAATACAGTTCAAATTCTGAAGAGCTTTTTGCCTTGCTTTTGCTGAATACAGTTTCTCACTCCAGCACATGTACAGAAAATAAATATAATAGTTTTTGGTTTTTTTTTCATATTTCCTGCCACAACAAAGCTCCTTAAACGTTTAAAGAGAAAATAACTACTCTTGACTAGTCCAGGCAGTCTTGCTTTCTAAAAGATACTGTCCTTCTTCTTTTCTTTACCAACAGAATTCATGTTGTCCATCAGACCTAGCTCGGCTGTGTGCCCCAGAAAATCACGGATGCTCCACATCCCTTCCTTCCATTCCCTCCCGTGCTGCCATTGCAGGGAGAGGCCAATTAATTACGGTGTTTGTTCTGCTACAAACAACGTGGCCCGTGACCTTATTCTTTTAAAACTGCAATTTTTGCATTTGTTTCTGCGGCCCAGCCCTGATGTGGGATCTCGGTGGGACAGCAAACAATCAGACATAATTACTAAGATGGTGACACATCCTAATAGAAAAACGAGCCACTTTCTCTCCCTCAGACTCACGAGCACGGCGGCTGGATTAATCTGCTGCAGTGCAGGGGAAGTACCTGAACAGCAGCAACACATCCTGCTCCGGAGGTAACCTGAGCCTCCATGGGAAGCCACGGGGCTGTACCTGGAGCCGTACCGACACCCACAGCCCGGGATTTCACTGCCTCATCACAGCCACGACTAAGCACTCGGACCTACCACGGATCCTGCTGGAAAAACCCCAGCAGAGAAATTCTGAATCTGGTTCTGTCCCTTTGTCTCAGCTCTCCTGCGACTGTCACCGCCCTTGCTCCTCACAGAGACACTTTCCTGAAGACAGATTAGGAGAAAACATATTTGTGAACGTATGAACAGATTTTCTTCTTATGATACATAACTTTGGCATGCAGTCAGGAAACGATGATGATCTTTTTCCCCATCTTCCCTTGCTAATGAAGAGAAACTGCCTCTGGGGTTGAGGACAAAAGGTGAACTCTCCCTGCACACAATTTACACCTGCTGAGCACATGATTTTGGGCATCTGAAATTCCTGTCTTGGCAGGTGTCCCGGGGACCAAGCCACACTCACGGAGACTTTGGAGGTAGTATTTTCATCCAGGCATTAAATAAAATACAGACTTGAGAGGGATGAATTTTGCAATACTTTCAGGCATCTCATTTTTTTACTTAACCTTGTAAAACTCTCTCACTCTTCAAACTTATGCAGCCCAATCTTAAACAATCAGTAACTAAGATAAAAAGACTGTAGTAGCTGAACAGAAGCCTAAAGGAGAGAACAGCCCATTCCTGTTTATTGGTAGCTGTACTGTGAAGGTGAGGAGAACCTCTCCTGGAAAGTGAGATTGCTTGGGAAATGTGATCCTTATGAAGTTTTCACTTTCCCCTTATGAGGAGACTAGTACAATGCTCTCATTTTCTACCCCCTTCAAGATTTTGCAGGCTGGAAAAATCTGATGAGACACAGCAGTGGCAGGGTGCAGAAAATGTTCACTTGGAAACTGGCTATAGATACATTTTCTGCACATAAACTGCCCTGTATCAATCAAAATTTGTCATACATTAACACTGACAGTGCAGCTACATCTCGGTAGACAACCACTTTGAGGGGTGGCAGGACAGGGGATTCTCCTAGCTCTAATAAACATTTGTTAGAGATGGATGAAACAACATCTAGTGCCATGTTGGAACACATATATGGGATTCACATCCAGAACTTGTGTGTGTTGGATCATGCTGAAATTATTTGCCACAAACTACATTTAAATCCCTTTTCTTTTTTTTTTTTTTTCTTTTTTTGTATCCTAATTACTCTTCTTCCATTCTCATGTGCTCCAAAAAACACACACCCTAAACCCACTTCCTTAGAAAACAACAAATAATTTTCTGGTCTTTTCCCTTTTATTTTCAATTCTTTCTCTTCAGTTGACAGCTTCTAAGCCAGAGTATCTACTAATTCCAGCTGCCACTTGGGATCTTAGCTCCTTTTAAGAGCACTAATGTTCCTGGGATAAACACTGCTCCCATCACCAGTGACTGAATATCACTGACTTTGCAGAACTCATGAAATCCAATCCTTGCAGTTGTTTAGTGACTTGAAATGACACCCAGACAGCTGAAGACCACGATCAGCTGCGCGGGCGGTGGAGCCGGGCCCCACGCGTGGGCCGGAGGCCTCCGGTACCGCCTCCGGTTCCGCCACCGGCGCAGCCCCGGGGAGGGGCCGCCATGGGCGGCGACCCCCATCACGCAAGCCCGGGGATGAGGAGGCCGCACCGGGCCCTTCCCCGCGGGCCCAGGCCGCACCGGCGGAGCTCCCGCGGCCTTCGGCGGGGCAGCCGCAGCCCCGGGCGGAGAGCAGGGCGGGGAGGGGCCGGCGGTGTTCGAGGCGGAGCTCGGGGGAGCCTGGCTGGCTGCTGCAGGCGGAGGGCGGGCAGGGAGAGAGCCGCCCTCCCCTCTTCTCCTCCCGCCGGCCGGCGAGCAGCCCGCAGAGGGACGCGGGCTCCGCGGGCTCCCGCAGTAAGTGCCTTTCGCGTTTCTGTCGGAACGGGGTGCGGAGCCGCGGCGGCGGCGCGGGCGGGATGGAGGGAGCGGGGCCGGCCCGGGCACGCGGGTGGAGCCGCGCGTTGAACACTGCGGTTGCCTTTTATTATAAACGTATATCAAACGCATCCTGCCTGCCTCTCCTCCACATCCTACCCTGTTGCCCAGAGAAGCCGCCCCATCCCTGGGAGTGTTCCAGGCCAGGCTGGACGGGGCTTGGGGCAGCCTGGGACAGTGGAAGGTGTCGCTGCCATGGCAGGGGTGGCACTGGAGCATCTTTAAGGTCTCTTCCCACCCGAACCGTTCTGGGATTTTGTCATTCCATGGGTAAGGCTCAAGAACAGCACGGGTAGATGGGATATTGGGCAGGAATCCTTCCCTGGGAGGGTGGGCAGGCCCTGGCACTGGTGCCCAGAGCAGCTGGGGCTGCCCCTGGATCCCTGGCAGTGCCCAAGGCCAGGCTGGACACTGGGGCTGGAGCAGCCTGGGACAGTGAGAGGGGTCCCTGCCATGGCACGGGTGGGATGAGATGGGCTTTAAGGCCCCTTCCAACCTAAATCATTCCATGGTTCTGTGATCTTATACAGCAGCTTTCACTACCAAGTGCTCTCAGCCTCCTCCCCCTGTTTTATTTAAGCTTTTGGATGGGGAAAAAAAAGGCCAAAAAGAAGGAGAGTGTGGCAGTTTTACGGAAGTGGTGCAGAGCCACTGGCAGCTGTCCCGTGTGTGGGTCATCCCTGTGCTCCCTGAGAATGTCCCACAACGAGAGGTCCAGCCTCAGTGTCTCCCTGTCCAGGACAGCTGCTGTGTGCCTGTGGGTATCTAAATATAATAAATAAAGAGGTTGCAGAACTCATTAACTATATTTTTGTTCTTGGATGGTGCTGATAGAAATAATATCTCCCATTATTAAAAAAACCCCTGAATTCCTGGTACAAAATAGCACAGCTGTTCAGTTACACTGAACTTTGTAAAATGAAAGTAAGTTATTACTTCCACTGAACGTCCTCGTGGGACCATTGCTTGGTGTCCTAAACTCCTCTGAGTTCATACCTCTGTTAAGCAGTCAGTAAATATTTGTAAGCTTGATTCTACAGGAAAAGATGCAAATGTGTGTGTGGAGAGCTCGGGTTCAAAACCAGGCAAATTTACTCCCTACTTGACTTCCTCTGGTGTCGCTGTGAACAGGTAGTACAGGTGTGCTGCAAGCAGCTCCTTTCACCTGCTGCTGGGAAGCAGGGGCTCTCCTCCCCTCCAAAAGAGTTACATTTTCTTCTCTTCCCTGCTCCTTTCCACCCTTTTCCTCACTTTTTCATGGTTACAGTTCTTCAGGAATTTTCAGTGATGAGCAGTGACTGATTAGCCAGTAAAGACTTGGTCTGATAGTTCAGGATCCTTCTGTGTTAATGTGTAGAGCAAAGTCCAGTATTGCCCCTTCAATAGCAATAACCAGAATATTATTCATTTTAACGTTAGGCAGTTAGCAGTTTACTTAGTCTGAAGTTGGATGGAAGTTTTGAGTAGGCGCAAGTGTGCATAAAAAATGATTCACACCCCTTGTTATCTAATTTGTAGCATTACTTTGGTTGTATATATATATGGATTTACACTTTGTTTTGCTCAATTATGTATGTGCACAGGAGCACAGTAATAATAACATTATGAACTAGACCTTGCTGCATAATGTATTTTCTCTAGAGATCCATTTCTACCTGCTGACTGTCCCCAAGAGGAATTTAGGAGGCTGGCAGGATGTGGTCAGTGCAGAGGCCATTCCTGCAGAGCCTTTTCCAAAGGACAGCTCCTACAGGTTCCTTGCTGCTGCCTGCTTTGTCTCCACACAGGTCTCTGCAAGCTTTAGCAAATATTGGAAAGAAATGTGCATTTTCTGCTGTCAGTTTGCAGTTGTGACTTTCACCTTCCACTCGTAGTCGATGGTTTCAAAACAGGGCTGGGCATTTCCAAGCAGCTCAGTTAGGCAATATCTTCCATGTGCTGGTGCTTGTTTGTGTGCTGGCAAATGGGACCTGGGGAGTTACTTTGCCTTTTTACGGGCTGGGTACCCTCAGTCTCAGCCAGAGCTCTGCCAGCCTGGTTGTGCAGATTAACTGAGCCACTGTGTGTTCTTGGGCTCGTGGCTGTAGCTGGAACCTGCGTTTTTGCAGGGATTAGCTGTGTCATCGTGGGTGTGCTCCTGCAGCCGCTGGGTGTGAGCACCAGGGTGCTGGTCCCTGTCCCTGCCACCCACCTGGCACGCTGGGCACGCTCAGGACAGGGGGACACCACGGCCAGGGTGGGAAACGGGAACAGGCTGGGCTCTGCTCCCAGGAACAGGGACAGGAGCAGAGGGAACGGCCTCAGGCTGGGCCAGGGGAGCTCAGGGTGGACACCAGCAGGAATTTCCCCATGGAAAGGGAGCTCAGGGTGGACAGCAGCAGGAATTTCCCCATGGAAAGGGAGCTCAGGGTGGACAGCAGCAGGAATTTCCCCATGGAAAGAGGGCTCAGGCCTTGGCAGGGGCTGCCCAGGGAGGGTTGGAGTGCCCATCCCTGGAGGTGTCCCAGGAACTCCTGGAGGTGGCACTCAGGGCTCTGGGCTGGGGACAAGATGAGGACTGGGCATAGCTCAGACTCCATGATCTTGGAGGGCTTTTCCAACCTCAGTGTTTCTGGGGATTCTGTGAAATAAAAATTAAAGAGTGGAAAAAGAAAGCTGAAGCAAGTGGGACAGAAGTGGAAGTTCACCCTGTAAGGAAGGAAGGAAGGATTCCTGCACTTCCACTGCTCCATGGGTGTTTGTGGCTCAGACTGGAGCCCCTTGGGGTAAACACTGAGGAGCACAGAGACCACAGAGCCGTTTGCAGCAGCAGCTGTTGGGCTCTAGGGCTCCACTAATTAGCTCTTGGTAATGTAGATGCAGCCTTTTACTTCCCAAAAGCTTCACTTTAGGAAACAGCTTTTATTACGTAACGAACAGGCAGTTTGTAATCAGACCTCTTCCACAACGTCTCAGTATTGATTTTGGAAACCTTCCATATCCCTGAATGGCTCTCTCTGAGTCAGGTTCCGAGCGAGCGTGCAGCTCTGTCTCCAGGGCTTTCCAGGTGAACTCACCCCGAATCACAACCAGATCCTGTGGATAGAGTCCAAAGGGTTGGACTGGGTTGTTTTTATTTGCTTTGCAAAGCTTCTCAAACAAAACGCTGATTCTGATTTCAGAGTAATTCTGAACACAGGCCCCTCCTCCAGGATTAGATTTGCATGTGCTATCAGGTCTCAATCTGTATTAGGATATAAAACTAGGCTACTTCCTTGCCACACCTAAGTATTCACCTAATTTGTAGCTGTTTTTTGAGCAGGTTCCTGTTTGTGTGTGCAGGTATATGTCCAGTCTTGTAAAAAGCAAAACACCTTGTTTTCTAATCCCTGCTCCTTGAGTCTTTGACCAGGGAGTGGAAGCAAGAGCATGGATAAAGTGCCAGCACTGGGGTCAGGTTGAACTGGCAGAATGTCTATTCAAATATCCACATTAAAAATGAGGACAATAAAGAATATATATATAAAAAAGGAAAACAGCTATAAATTAACTGTATCTGACAAGAGCATTTCTTTCTAGAGGCAGTAATTGGCTTATAGTCGTTGTACTGTGTGTGTGGTTGATGGCTGGTATTAACCCCCACCAAGAGGGAAAGCAAGAGTGACTATTGGAAAAGTTTAAGTTAAAACAACATTGGCACAAGAACACAAAGGTATGGAAATCATCCTGCACACATTAGTCAATGATCAGGCTGGAGACCAGGCTGCCCACTCCTTCCAGTAGGACAGGAGGGAATTGAAATACTTTCATCTAGAACTTGGTAAATATATTGTGATGTTTGTATGCTGGGAAAGCTCAAAATACCTATTGACATTGGTGTTTCTTTGTATTCCTGTTAGTCCTTAGACACAGTTCTTGGGATTACAGCCATCCCTGTCTGCAGTGTTGCCTCATTCCCAGAAACATGCTACTGTCTGTGGCAAGACTCTTGATACTGAAATTCCAGGAGGGATTTACACATCGGACTTTTCCCCTCATCATCTGTAAGTGGGAGGGTAATGAAGCAGGAGAAAAAGAAGTGGTTAGGCTAAAATGCAGACACTCGAAAGAGGAGCTAGAAAGGTTTGTTCCTTGTGGGACAGAGTTTACAGCAGTTGTTCTGTCATCTGAAGCAGGGTGGGAATATCTTGGTGTCTGCATACAGAAGGCAGATGAAGTAGTTGGAAGCAGTAGGACCAAGAAGAGGAATGAGGATAGGATACCTATTTTCTGCTTAGTTTCTCCTTTATTTTTGTGCCTGAGAAGTGCTACAACCACTTTTGGGCATGAGAGCTGAGCTGGTTGCCTGTACTGGAGCGTGGGAAGGACTTTCCCCATATGGTAAAGTGCTGCTTGGCTTCCACTTACCAGCACAGGGTGGCCCGGGGGGATTGGGAGTTTAAATCCTGCCTGCAGGACCTTACACATCTGTGGGGTGACCGTGTGAGCTGTCTGGATATCGCAGGTTATGTTCCTGTGCTTGGCTGGAGAGGTGGTCTGGGCTAATGACTTTAATTGCAATGCCCTAACCTGTGTTTGAGAAGCCAGTGACCATGGGAGGCTCCAGGAGAGGCTCTGGAGGGTGGATGTGTCCGTGCTGTGTCAGCCGTGTTGGGACCCTCTGGAGCCCTTCCTTGGGGTGTGTTGTTCCTCACCAGAGATCTGCCTTGTGGGGCAAGCATCTCCAGCTTGGGTTGGTTTAAGCTTTCATCAGTCCCTTTCCAGCTACTTCAGTTATTCTGGCCTGACATCCTGTGTAACATTAACCACCTCCGGCTTCTCAAGGGCACACGAGAGACAGCTTGCTAGATGACCTGGTTCAGAGGGTGTGAATTGGGCTATTTTCTGGTTACATCCCCTTCTTCTTTTTAGTTGGCCACTTCCTGCATTGACACACCCTGAAACTGCCGGTAACAGAGCAGTAAAGGCTGGAAGTACCCGCAGTCAGAATTTAACCCTGGCCTTGCTGCTGCTGTCACCGTGGCCACCTATGAGTAGTCCTGCGAGAGGGATGAGAGCTGGATTAGAGGGAGCTGAGGGTGGGACTGCAGCTGTTTGGAGAGGCAGGAGCAGTGCAGGGCTCTCAGCTCAGCCCGGAGGGACATCAGTCTGCGCCTCTCATCATCCCAAACTTACCTGAGGAGCTTTGGGAAGGAAGGAATTAGCCAATGCTCCTGCGCCAATGGCAAGTTATGCAAACCGTAGTGGAGATGCTTCTAAGTTTTCTATTTTTAAGCCCTGCATGGAGTGACTCACTTTATTAGATGTGTTCGTTTGCAATGGAATGCGAAGCACCCGGATTCCATGGTAATGGCCTGGTAAGGCACACGGATATTCAGCTCAACAGACTGGGTTTCTCCTCCCAGTTTCCCGGGTTCTGCGTCTCGGAGCCGTGTCTGCTGGCAGCGCGGGGCGGCTCACGCTGCTGCGGCGCAGCTCTGCAGCCTCGATCCATCTGTCCCTGCACTTCTGCTGCAATACTCATCCTGCTTCGCTCTCCAGCTCACGGCTCTGGGGCTGAGCTCCCCGCCGTTCCCCTCCTTCATTCCTTTCACTCTTTCCCCCAACTTCGGCCTGGGTTACTCAGATCCAGCCCCGTGTCTTTGAGATTAGAAGTACCTGAGTAGAGAAACGCTGGCGACTGTGGCGCTTCCCTTTCAGCCGCCTGCTGCCTCGGGTGGCAGTGGGGTGCACAGCTCCCAGGAACATCCAGACAGTAGCTGGCAGCTGGCTGGGCCGGGCACTGCGGGAAGTAAGGAAGGCAGGTCAGTCCCAGGAGCTGTGCCAGCCTCGTGAGGGCTGTGGGTGGCAGAGGTTTGTCATGGGGGACACACTGCTCAGAAGCATCTCTGAGGACAGCTGTTGAAATCCCTTTGTTAAAAACCGGGGTGTAAGTGGTGCCTTGTAGGTTTTTGGGTTTGAAACATGGGGATGAAAGCAGAGCAGTGTAAGGAGTGCATCATTACTGAAGTGGAGCCCTTGCCTGTGACACAGCAGGTCCAGGGTCTGATACCTGGGGAGGACCACCTGGGGACCTCACTGAGGCAGGGAGCTGGCCACCAGCCTGGGTCTGGAGTGGGAGACTCCTCTAGAAGTGACTACTGCATGTTGCTGTAGTCCAAGTGAGTGTGACTGAGCTGCTGGCTAAGGAATGTACCAAGGACTCTCTACTGTGACTAGGGTTTGTATTAACTTTTGGAGACTGAAAGCAGGAACTTGTGCTGATAAATCTTTTGTGTAGTTTCCATTTTGCATAGACTACTCTCCCCACCCTTGTGTCCTTTCAAGTTTAAAGCCTATTTCTTCTTATCATGAATCCTTTAATAGCAGCTTGAGCTAATGTCCCTCTGAATCTTTACCAGTGCTCAGCTGTTCTGGGAACTGTTCCCTGGGGTTATTGAACTCCTTGGACAGATAACCCTGTGCAATAGCTACTCCTTGTGACATGCTCCTGGCTCTTCCCACGCCAGCCGAGGGCTCCTGCTCCTGCCACAGCTCATTCTAGAGCCTGTCAGGGACCTCAGCCCACCCTCCAGGTGAGGCCATGGGTCCAAAGGTGCTGTTTATGGCTTCTCTTGAAATCAAGGGTAGGGCTTAACATGCAGATTTACTGTGTCAGATGGCACTGACAGCACTAAAAGACTCTGAACTGCTTTTAAAGATGATTCAGAATATTTGTGTGATGGAAAGATGACATATTTCTGACTGTAGTTCTTCTCATGCTGGTTGCTATTATAATTTTCATTAAAATAAAATCCCATTTCTGTTACAAGCTATTGATCTCAGCTTGGAAGAGAGGCAGGTTTCAGTACCTGCTCACAGAAGAGGAGAGGTTTGTAAGCGTGGGCTCTTCCCTGGTTCAGCCTTCGTGGGAACCACATGGACTGCATTCCTTCCCTTTCATCTGCACTCGGGTGTATCCTGCTCAGCTGGCAGCAGCCTTCCTCAGCCGTCTGGGACAGAGCTGGGGGAAAAACCCACGAGTGTCTTTCAGAGCCTCTCCTTTCCCTGAGGCGTTGCAGCTGCCGAGGCGGTGTTCAGGTGGTCCTCGTGTCCAGAGGAGACCTTGTGTGCCATTTGCTGCCTCAGTGCCGTTCCTTTTGGGAAGAACCAGAGATGTGCCGTGCCCTGGCAGAGCCTGGGCCAGCCTGGTGCCAGCAGTGCCCGGGCTCTGCCCACCTGCAACGCCCTGAGCTCGCCCAGACTCATCCAGACACATCCACTCACTCCTCACAAACGCGGGCTCGGGTTCCGGGATGCAGCTGAGCTGTTCCAGGTGTAAAAGCACAGGCTGCTTGGAATGCCTGTCTGGCTTTGTGCTAGAGTGGCTTATGCTAAGCCCTATTTTCCTTTCTCTCCTGAATAAGCTGCTCTTAGGGATGGTGAGCAAGATTGATGTGGCAATTTGAGCAGCGGTCTCCTGGGAGAGTTCCTTTCTCGGGAGAATTGCCTGTAATCGGCTCTCAGCTCTGAGGAGAGCTAATGCAACACGCCCCGGGGCTGGGCAAAGAGTGGGGAGCCCTGAGGCCAGAAATCCTCCTGCACAGGGGCACTGAGTCCCTTTCTGGGTGTTAGAGAACATCCTGCTACCTGCAGGATGGAAGTGGGAAAGCTGTGCCCTGTGGCACATCTAATGTCACTTCAGCAGGGCTGGAACAGCTGTATCTGACTGGGGTCCGGTGACGAGCTGGTGGGTGACAATCACTGAGCTTCTTGGTCAGTGGTTTGTGTGCCTGGTGCTCGAATTCCATGGAAAGGAATGGTGTAGCTGGCAGGTGTGTCCCTGGAGTCCAAAATGAAGTCTCAGGAGAGGTCCAAGCCAGGGGACAAGAAGCAGGGATGAGCGTTGTCTGTGCTTGCAGGAACCCTGGTTCTGAGCAGGGATTGCTTCAGCCATCACCCTTCCTCCTGAGCTCATACAGCACAGAAAGGGCACACTTCCCTTTGTTTTCCTGCAAGCCAGCATCTCTGCAGACGTGTGAGATGCTCCTTGGAAGATGCTAATTTGTTCCTTTTCACCTGCCTGGGTTGTTGTGTTCCAGCACGGGTGCTCGGAGGGTTTCAGGCTCTCAGAGCGACTCCTGTGCTGCTGCGTGAGGGCTGTGAAACTACTCCAGTACTGCCACCAGCCTTCCTTGGAGAGCAGAGCTGTCATTCCTGCCTCCTGGCAGCCTTGGGCAGAGCTGTCCCGCAGTGCTGGGTGGCGTGTGCAGTGCTCCTGTCACCGTCTGTGACGGTGGGGAGCGATGGGATGGGAGCGATGCCCGTTGTCCGAGCTCCTTCCGTGTGGGGATGGCTGTGGGAATGTTCCAGCTGCTCTTCCAGTTCCTGTGCTCTCCTGGATTCCACCTCGTGATACCACTTTGTGACTGTCCCTAGTCTTCCTCTCTGTTTTCATGGAGCTGCTGTAGCGTTTGAGGCCAGACCTCCTCAGTAACTCCCCTCCCAGGAGCTTCCTTCGCTGGGGTTTGTCTGTCACCTTTCCCTTTCGCTCCTCGCTGTCACAGCACAAAGGAAAGATGAAGCTGATCTTTTTCTGCGACCGCAGTAAGAAGTAAATGGAAAATGTGATACAAGAAAGGCAGTCATGGTGGGAGTCTCCAAGAGCATAAATGCCCCTCTTTGGGAAAACTTGTGGGAAGCTGCAAGTTTTGGCCTTCTGTACATGATCCCTTACACAGTTTGTACACACAGCAGCTCTGCATCGAATGCCTGCGCCAGAAATTGTGTGGGGGATTTCCCCCATGCTGAGTGTGCTGCAGGCAAAGTGCTCAGGGAATGAGGTCAAGGTTTGGATTGGGAGGGACTTCAAAGCTCATCTCATTCCATGGGCAGGGACACCTTCCACTATCCCAGGCTGCTCCACGCCCCAATGTCCAACCTGGCCTTGGATGCTTCCCGGGATCCAGGGGCAGCCACAGCTGCTCTGGGCACCCTGTGCCAGGGCCTGCCCACCCTCCCAGCCAGGAATTCCTTCCCTTGAGGCATTCCAGCCTGGGAATGTGTTTCCGTGTTCGGCAGGTACACGAGCGGTTCAGTGAAGTGTCCTGGTTGTGGGTTTGTGTCCTGACAAACGTCAGGGGAGGCTGCCAGGGCCGTTCCTGCCCAGCCTGGCATGGGGAGCTGGCTCCCTGCTCCTGGCCCAGGGCTGCTCCCCATGCCTGGTAAGTGCACTGGTGCTCCAGTGTTGGCACAGGGCTGCACACACTGTCTGCCTCTGCTGTAAGCTTTGTTGGTGCTCAGTCAGCTGTCTGGGGACTGCTGGGGAGCGTGTGGCCAGGACAGGGGTGTCCCCGTGTGCCCAGGGCACTGATGGGGTCCCCAGATGGGGTGGATGCTGTCCCAAAAGCGGGTCCAGCCCCCGCAGGCCAGGGAAGACAGAGCGGGCTGGGCCTGCTTAAGATTCAGGTCAGTCCCGTGCAAATTTGTCATTCAGGATCCGAACACTGGGTCTATTAAGAGTTTGCCTGACCCACATAGGGCTGGTTTGAAACCCTCTGGGGCCGGGTGGTGAAGTGCCACCCTGCTTTCGAGCCGCTCAGTCCTGTCCCTGTGCGTGCTGCTGCTCCTCGCTGAGGGCTCTGCTCTGCTGCACGGCACCCTCCGCCACCAGCCGGGGTAGGACAGGCTGGGCTGCTGGGCAGCTCCTGCCTGGGAGGCAGCAGGGGTCGTAGCAGGAGTTTGATGGGACGGGCAGGGAGCTGCAGGAGGTGTTGTGGAGCCGATCAGATCTGCTGTGGTGTTGGGATAAGGGTTTGGTGGCCCTGTGGCTGGGGACAGGCTGCTCCTGGTCTGCCTTTGCCGTGGGATTGGCACTACCTGTCACATACTCAGGGCACTGTGGGGTGTGTGTATCTACTCTCATCTAAATACTCTTTCATCCTTCAGCTTTCTCAGCAAACACCAGAGCACTCTGGCTTGCTTCTGTCTAGACTTTGTTTAGATGTTACTAATACTGCAGTGAAAATCTCTAATTAAGATATTGCTACCCTAAATTTCAACTTGTCACAACACTGTCATTAGTTTCTTCAAATGGTCTATTCTGTGTGTACCAGGTCCTGACATGGTAAAACTGCCAATTAATTTTTATCTTCTTTTCTTCCAGTAAAAAATGGCATTTCAGAAGGCAGTGAAAGGAACTGCTCTCATTGGAGGAGGTGCCATAGCAACAGTTTTTGGCCTCTCTCAATTTTCTCAGTATAGAAACAAACACGTAAGTATTAATTATGATTTTTGATAAAATAGGAAACTTAAAATCTGTCAGAGCATATGTCAGGCTTGTACAAATAGTTTTAAAAAATGACCTTTGGGTGCCACTGGGGGCTTTACTTAGTTGCAGGAGGAGTGGAAAGACCTGATTGAAGTAAAAGCACTCTCTGCACAGTGTTTTCAAGCTGAGAAGCTGGAAGTGAAACCACCAGCTCTACCTCTGACCATCTCAGCTCCAGCACAGTGGTGGTGCCAGCTCCTGTGGGGTTCCTAGGGCTGGGGACAGGATGTGTGCCAAGGCCACTGTAGGGCAGGCTCCTGTTGCCTCTGGTGGCGTGGACAGAGCCAGTTCCCCCAGCGGGGAAGGGCGGTGCTGGAGACCTGTCACAGTAAAGCAGCGGTAGGGAAAGAGCTGCAGCACATCCCCACCTGTCTGTGTACTGGATCTTGCTGCTGGACAAACAGATTTCCCTGGGATATCTGCCCCTCCCAGCAGGGTGGGAGTGGCTGTGCTCTGGAGCTCCCTTCTCGATCATTGCACCATGGGCTTCTTTGTCTTGGGAAGTTCCTCCAAGACTCCAAGTCCAGCCGTTCCCCCAACCCTGCCAAGGCCACCATGACCCATGTCCCCAAGTGCCAATCTACAGTGGTCTCTAAATCCCTTTTCTGGCCGTTTCTGTGGGGAGGAGGAGGAGCAGCTGGGAATGAGATGAGTCATTTCTGGGGAGCCAAGCTGGGAGGTGGATAAGGCAGGATTCTTATGGCTTCAGATACTGTTGCAGAAAATAAACCCCAGCATTTCAAGTGAGCTCCCCATCGGGCTGCCTGCCTTGCTCCAAGCTGGTAATGTTCTCTCCAGAGTCTTTATCCCAGGGTTTTACAGCCTGGCTTCATTACTGTCAAAAATGGCAGCTGCGGCTTTTAGGACTGTTAAATAAGAGGAGCTGGAAGGGAAGAGTCACCTGGAGAGCTCACTTGTTACATATTGTCTGCATTATTCCAGAATTCAGGGAACTCCTCTTTTTCTGGGGATGGATGGCCACGATGAACTTCCAGAGACAGATTAAACCCCAGGGTTCTACAGAGCGTGATCATGGTGTCAAAATGACAGAACCACTTGTGCTTTTATCCCAACTAATTTTTCTGTACACACACTGCTGACATTTTGGGTCACATTTAGGCAACTAGAATTGAACTATGGAATCCCAGAACAGTATGGATTGGAAGGAGCCTTAAAGCCCATCCCTGGCAGTGTCCCAGGCCAGGCTGGACAGGGCCTGGAGCAGCCTGGGGCAGTGGAAGGTGTCCTGCCCATGGCAGGGGTGCGATGGGATGAGCTACAAGGTCCCCTACAACCCAACCCACTCTGGGATTCTGTGATTTGGCCTCAAACACTCAGAGGCCTGCACGGCCCAGGTGGCACAGTGAGCCTTTGCTGGCTGCTCCACCAGCACTTCCAGCACTGGTGGGGACCCAGAATTGGAAGTACCAGATCCTCCTGCTTCCTGACTGAATTGCTGCATTCTGGTTTTCTGGGCCTTTATTTAATGCATCAGCCTAAGCAGGCTGGTGCCAGGTGTGAGATGGGGTGTTCTTGGATATGCCAGGTTGAACTGGAGACCACTGGTGGCTTTTCCTTCCCCTCTCCCCTCATGATCACCAAGAGGAAAGGCAGTGCTTTGGTTTGGAGGTGTAAGATGCTGCTGTCCTTTCCCAATCCTGCTCTTCCTGGTGTGTGAGTGCGTGGTTGGTCAGTAGAAATTGCTCAGCAAGGTGAATCCAATAGTGTGATAATATGATAATGAATCAGGGTCTGCTTTGGGGAGTTCTGATTACTGTATTTTTTTGTTTAAATGAATAAGGATGATGAATTTGACTCTGCAAACCTACCTGGAGATTTACTGTAGCAAATTAACGAGAAGCACTGGCTTATGGATTACTAGATCACTTTATAACTTGATGATTAAATTCAAACTGCCAAACTAAATTCCTCTCACTAAGAGCGTAATCAAAACCATTCAGGGAACTCTTGCCTGAGAAATTGTAGATATAAACAGCAATTGCTTATTTCAGTAAACACACTTGTTCACTGCCAAACTAATCACGTTACTGCAGATGGAATCCCTGTGTGCAGCTTTTCTTCACTCCCCCATTTAATTGACAGCAAGATGCATCATATCTATATCAATTCCTGGTACTAATCACTCTGCTTATATTCCAGGGCTAATCTCCACACTCTGGCTATACCAGGGGCAGGATGCTGGGGACTCAGCTCTGGGCTCTGCTAGGAGCCATTTGTTGTAAATAATGGGTTTAAAACCAAACCAAAACATGCAGTCAAACCCACCTGATGCCAGTATTTCTTGAACTCCAAATCTGTCTTTTCTGGTGTTCTGTTATTTTCCCGAAGTTAAGTAGTATGCTTGGAAATTTCTCTGGAAATGTAGTGCAAAGTAAATTTGGAGGTGGGGATTTTCCTTCTCTAGAGCTCGTGGAGGTTGAGCACGTGTTGCTGAGCTTCATCTGCCAAAACACGAGCAAGATAGGATGTTTTTAGTGTTCCCAATTTCCTGCTTGTCACTGCTGTCTGGCAGTGGCAGGGTGGCCTTTAAGGTCCGTTCCAACCCAGACTGCTCTGGGATGCTATTACACGTTTTTATTATTCTTTGGGGATATAAAAGTTTTATAGCCGTGCTAGAGCTGAGAGGGCCAGTGAGAGAGCAGGGCAAGAGGCAGGAGGATGTGGGAACGGACAGAATTCCATGGCCAGAAGAATAAGGTGGCAGCTGAGTTCCTTCAGAGCGCCCCAGCTCTGTCCCTGCTCCGGTGATCTTTGCCAGCAGCCACACGTGAATGTGTCAACAGCGAGGCTCGTCAGGATCCACCGCGCGCCTGCGGGCTCCGCGAGCGCCTCGGGGGCTGCGGGCTCTGGCTGCGGGCTCTGCGGGCTCTGGCTGCGGGCTCTGGCTGCGGGCTCTGAGGGCTCTGTCTGCGGGCTCTGAGGGCTCTGTCTGCGGGCTCTG
>VZSE01015162.1:55118-75251 GCA_013398275.1 Promerops cafer
GGGGTGCACTGCAGGGACGTGCTCACAGGTGAGTGGGGTCTGCGGGGTGCGCTGCAGGGCCTTGCTCACAGGTGAGTGGGGCCTGTGGGGTGCGCTGCAGGGACGTGCTCACAGGTGAGTGGGGTGTGCGGGGTGCGCTGCAGCAGGCAGTGACACCCCGGGATAACACGGGAGGGAGGAGCGGGGCGCTGCCATCTGCAAACAGCCCTGAACTGGCACAGGAGCCATCTTCCCGGGCCGTGCCATTAGTGTCACTCAGCTTCCACTTCTGTCACATTTCTCACTCAAACCCCCGTGTTTTGGCAGGGTGGGCTGAGCTTTCCATCCCAGCCCTTGTGTCAAGCAAAGATGACATTGTAAAAGGCTCCGTGCTGCACGGTAGTAATCCCATTTACCGAGTCCACGGGCTGAGACTGAAATCTCTTCTTGAGAGGCAGATTACAGCTGAGCAACTTCCACCCCGCCTGCCTCTCTTCTGCCCTTACAGATAAGCTGGAATTCCACTCTGAAACATTTTCTCTGGTGTCGGGTGAACACTCAGTTGATTTTTAGAACCCATCCCAGCTGTTGTGTTCAGACACGCAGGGTACACTTTGCAGTAGGTTGACTTCATAGAGAGATGAATAACAAAGAGCATCAGTGAGCAGGAAACAAATGGTGTCTGTGATTGATACTGTTTTCTTTCACAGGGAAGGAGTTCGATGTCAGAGCCAAGTGTGTTATCAATGCCACGGGACCTTTCACAGACTCAGTCCGCAAAATGGATGATCAGGAAGTGCCCAACATCTGTCAGCCCAGTGCAGGCGTGCATATCGTGATGCCTGGTTATTACAGGTGAGGCACGGGGAGCCTGCTGCCCGTGTGGCTCCATTTGTAATCTCTGCTGCTGCTGCTGCTGAATAGATCAGCCGGGGGAGACGCACCGCTGGCCCTGCAGCAGTTCCGAGCGCACTGTTTGATTCTGATTTTTGTTTGTGTTTTTTAAAGAGGATCCTGGCGCTGTGCCGGTGAGAAGAACAATTTCATCTACCCAGCACAGACTGAAGCAGTGCAGTTTTTAGTTAGAGCTCCCCAGGGCAGGACTCCTGCTGAGGCAGAAGGCGTTTAGGCAGCTCGTCCCCAGGCCTGTGAAAGCACCTGTTCCAGTGGTGCCTTTGGGCTGAGTGTGCTGCTGCTTGGTCACCCCCTCAGGAGCACACGGAGCATGTAAAACCTTCCAGAGAGGTTGCACCTTCAGACAGAACCTCTTGTCCTGTTAAATCATGGAATCACAGAGCGCTTTGGGTTGGAAGGAACTTTAAAGATCATCTTGTTCCACTGCCTGCCTTTACATATGAAACTCCCTGTGCAGTGACTCTGCCAGGATGTGGCTCTGCTCAGGGAAAACAGGAGTGCAGAAAACAACTGATAGGATGGGCAGTGTAATCAGTAATAATAATTACTATCACAGGCAGTACAAGTAGCTCAAGCACATTTTCTGTGGCCCCAAGCTCACCCACCCATGGGGGTTTTGGTGGACAGGACGTGCCCTCCTTGTTCAGGAGAGCTCCCATGGCACTCTGCTCCCTGCAGTCTCCTGCTCCTCTCCCTGTTTGCTGTGCAAAGCCAAATCCCCTTCTCCCGAGCCAGCCTTGTCAGTCGGAGCTCAAATATTACCTTTGGTTCCTGAAGTCATTAGCATCCTAATGGAAATTCCCCTTTATGGACTTAGCCCAGTTGTGTTGATACAGTGCCCTTGCAGTAATGCCTTCCACAGCCCCGCTCAGAATGGGAATTCAGCCTTCCAGGGCACCAGGGGGTGTTTCTGCCAGAGCTGTCCCAACAGGACACCACCCCACACTGTAAAATAGAGGCATTTTTGGCCTGGTGTAAAATCACCCCTGCATTCTCTTCTGGTTTTTTTTTTTCCATTTTTGTATCTTTCTCCATGAAAAATGGTAAAATGACCAGATAGCTGCTTTTAAGTACTAAAAATGTGCAGAAATGGGCTGTAATCCCAGTTTCCTCATATGCCAGGAGAAGGATATGTGTGATTAGCTTTATGGCCCTACACAAAAACATGGAAAGCTTTAAAACCTGGACTCACTTGGTAAATTCAAAGCAGAAGATGGCTGGTTACGCTTGAGAGCTCTGATTTATTTATTCTGTAATAACCCAATAATTTTAATTGGAAATGTGGAGAATTCTTGTTCTCCATGCTCCCCGGTGTATGTCAGCATGTGGGCATTACTTTCCTTGGAAAATAGTGTCTGCCCACACGCTGCCTCCACAGCACAGCTGATAAGATAAAACTGCCCTGAATTTCCTTGGAGTGGGACAGCTGAAAGCAGGGAACTGTCTGCTAAATAGAAAACACTCGTGGGATTTCATCTTGGTTGTATCAGACCTTCCTTCTCGTGGTGCCAAGGAACACTGCTCAGCACAGGAGGGTTGGCATTTCCCCGTGTCCACGCGTGCCCTGTGAGTGTGTTACAGGATTTTGGCCCATTGTCACAGAAATGAATTCGTTTTTTTCAGCATCTGGAGGGTTTTAGTTATAAATATAGTCAGGATTTTGTAAAACTAATGTTCACCTAATGCATTCGCTCCCCATGGGTTCCTTACTCACTGATGTCCTTCATTAATAGTCCCAGAATTCCTCCCCTCATTAATTAGCCTTCCTGCCTGGAATGTGTCTGTGAAGGCAAGGCTTTTTCCTCTCCCCTCTGACCAATTTCAGATGTTTCTGTCTTTCTAGAATTTTCCTCTCTGCTCTGCATTCCACCTTCCAGGTAAACTTGCCTGTTGCACCTTACTTCTTCTCTATGGAAAGTCACTTTTTATCATGGTTTAACTGTGTTTGTGGTGCTTTGGTCAAATGCTTCTTCAAGTGGAGATCTTCCATGGATCCAAGACCTTCCATAGATCTCCCAGACCTTTTGCCTCTACATTTCTCTGTAAAGGCATTGCTTTATGCTTCATATTGGCCTTTTCAATCCCAAATTTGCTCATTTTAGCCATCTTTAGAGAAATCTCACCACGGCTACATGGCTCTTACCTCTTTCTCCCATCCATGGGGGAATCCTAGGAATTCCTGCCTCATAAAACCATGTTGTTTCAGAGGTATTCTTGGTGTGCAGCAGCATGACTCCTGAGGCCTCAGGAAGGCCAGTATTTGGGTGTTAAGATGCTTCTTTCTGATGCAAAACACCTTATTTAGCATTTGTTTGGGTGGTTCTTTAGTTATTTAAATAAGCTGGAGCAAGCACGGCAAAGGGCATGGAGAGAGAGCTTCCCAGGATAGCTGGTATCAGTGATTCAGTAAATAACTGGCATATGGAAAAGCATTTCAGCCTTTCTCAGCACTTGCTGTGCAACCTAAAACACTTCAGTCCAGAGGTGCTGTGGGGAAACTTAGTTTGAAGTCTTTGCTTGTTTCTCTTCCTTCTTTTTAACAGTTTTTATGAAATCACATCCAAAAAATTTCATACTTTGAAGAAAGTGTCTATAAAGCTTCTGAATTCTGATACTGTATATTAAACCTCTGATTTCCTCTGTCTCTAAATCAACAGCTTTTTCATTTTAAAAAGTAATCATTTGTCGGAGGTGATTTACCTTTCCCAAACCCGTGTTGACTTCCCCTATTAGATTGTACCTCTGCCACCGTGTGCCTAAGCTGTCTATAAATATCAGCTAAAATGGGTCTAATATACATGCTAGCTATGAAATTCTCAGCCTCTCTCCCAGCCTTGCCAGATATTGCCAACTTCCCTTCAGTAATCACTTCAGACTTCCTAAGAATGCAATATTCAGCTATTCAGCTTGAATAGGTAAATCCCACCCAAGCAGGTCTTTGCCTGCAGACACTGCTTTAGGATTTGAGTCCATTGAATAATTCCCCGTGAAGTCCATAACTGCCACTTAAATCTGCATCTCCTGCCCTCCTTCCATGTGCTCCCTGAGTCTCAGGAGCAGGGGCACAGCCTAAACAGCCCTGACCTGGCTGCACATGTTTGTGAAGGGAGTGGCAGCACCTTAAATGAAAGTCAGCATCGGTCCTTGAAGTAAAAAATGATGGGAAAAAGGGGCAGTTCAATGTTTTCCTGCATAAAAGCTGTTTATTCCAAAGTGTTTATAAAAGGCTTTTGTTTTCTGAAATACAAGCAGAGCTTTTTAATAAGCCCTGAGGAGGTAGAGGGTTTGTACCTGGGCATATCTTTCTTACATTACACCAGAAGAACCTGATACATGAATTAAAATCTCCTATCCAAAGCACTACAGTTTTTCTTCCTTGTACAGAATCATTCTGTTGCAGCCCTGGCTGAAGTAATGAAAAATGCCTGAGTAGCAGCGTGCACTGAGTGTCTCTTTTCCTTTTTTCCTCAAAGCACAGTTCCCCATTCAGAGCCACAGAGCTGGAGGCACTCAGAGCACGTTCCTTGGTCCAAATCCCTCTGGAGTCTGTGGGTGTTCCTTCCTGCTGAAGTGGCAGGTGGTGACAAACTCAGGCTTAGTGTCACTGGGAAGGATATTCCTTAAATGTCTTCATCTCTCTTTGTTCTCCTTTTCCTCTCAGTGGCCAGCCCTCACCCCTCCCGCTCCACCTTTATTGTGGAGGCAGACTGGAGGAATTACTGCCATTCTATGTCATAGAAACATCCACGGGCCTTGTTTCCCCAGACTTCTGGGACGTCTGTTTAAAGCCATGTCTTGGCCACACGTGAAATGCATGATTTGTTCATTTATTAACTCCTTTGCCCGAGAACAGCTGTGTCCCAGTCCCTGCCCGGGCGCTGGCGTGCAGGGACAGAGCCCAGGTGCCACCGCCCCGCTCCTGCTCTGAGCCAGGCCCCTGCTCTCTTTCAGCCCTGACAACATGGGGCTGCTGGACCCGGCCACCAGCGACGGCAGAGTGATCTTCTTCCTGCCCTGGGAGAAGATGACGATCGCAGGGACCACGGACAGCCCCACGGATGTCACCTCCCACCCCATCCCCACGGAGGAGGACATCAACTTCATCCTGAGCGAAGTGCGCAACTACCTGGGCGCGGACGTGGAAGGTAGCGCGGGCAGTCCTCGCCCGGAGGGGCTGGGGAGGCCAGCCATCCCAGGGCAGTGCTGCTGCCTGCAGCTGCTGTGGGCCTGCTGCTGTGCTGCTGGGGATCAGGCTGGCTGAATCCAGTGGGGCTGCTGGGGATCTGACTGGCTGAATCCAGTGGGGCTGCTGGGGATCAGGCTGGCTGAATCCAGTGGTGCTGCTGGGGATCAGGCTGGCTGAATCCAGTGGGGCTGCTGGGGATCTGGCTGGCTGAATCCAGTGGGGCTGCTGGGGATCTGACTGGCTGAATCCAGTGGGGCTGCTGGGGATCTGGCTGGCTGAATCCAGTGGGGCTGCTGGGGATCTGGCTGGCTGAATCCAGTGGGGCTGCTGGGGATCAGGCTGGCTGAATCCAGTGGGCTGCAGTGTCAGCCTGAGCTGGGCAGTGCAGTGATGCTGTTCAGATCATCCAGCCCAGCACCAGTGCCTCCCCAGGTGCCACATCCACTGGTTCCTCCAGGGAGGGTGCCTCCACCAGTGCACTGGGCAGCCATCTTTCCTCCAGAGTGAGGGTTTGGTTTATTTAAATTATTCTGGGAAAGCATTTGTACTGCTGCGTTTCTGCTGCAGCATTAAAGTACATCTGAAAAGCACTCAGGCAGGAGCTTTGTAACATACTTAGGTTTAGGAGAACCTGCTGTCAGGAGATGGGAGATGCTCGATCCCTTGTTTCCTGAAGTGGAGAATTGATGTCTGTATGTTGTATGACGTTCTGAAGGTGTCCAGGGAAGCTCCTCTCGAGTGTCTGGAGCAGCAGCTGGTGGTGGAAGTGCAGGAGACCAGGGAGGGAGATGGGAATGTGAATAGGACAGAGATTAGATGGGATACTGGGAAGAAATTCTTGCCTGTGAGGGTGGGGAGGCCCTGGCACAGGTGCCCAGAGCATGTGGCTGCCCCTGGATCCCTGGCAGTGTCCAAGGCCAGGCTGGACAAGCTTGGAGCAGCGTGGGACAGTGGGAGGTGTCCCTGCCATGGCAGGGGTGGGATGAGCTGTAAGGTCTGTCCCAAGCCAGGCCATTCCGTGGTTTCCCACATGTTTTCCAGCAGCAGCACATTCAGAAGTGCTCAGTCCCTCTGGCTCAGCCCAGCTGGGCCTGTGCTGGTTTTCCTGTGCAATTACAGTTTATAGATGGCTGGAGCTGAAATAACAGCAGCACTGCCCATATCAACTCTCGACAGCCCTGCCTCTGCTGCCAGAGCCAGTGCCAGGGTTATCAACTTCCACAGGCTTGGACACCTTCCAGCTGCTTAATTACAGCGTCACGCGTGCTGCTTTCTGTAGTTTCATTAGTTTATAAACCTAATACAGGACCTTGTGTCTGTGATTAACACTTCATTTTGGCAGGTTGAACACGCTGGCAGAGCACATTGATTTCGGAAATCTATTCCGTGTTCTTTGGGGGATGTTTTTTACACCCTTTTAGTGATTTTTCAATTATCGGTCGTTTGAAAGTTGTATTAAAAACATGTTCCAAAGACTTCAGTATAAAGCAAATTGGTAACTGCACTTAGGGTGAAGGCTGTGGATAAAGATGGCTTGTCAAGAGGAAATCTTGGAATAATAACCTTCAAGCTAGAGGAAAAGCTTGGAAGATCTGAAAGGAAATGTTACACTCATGTAACAAACTTTATTTTGGTTGATAAAATGTAATGTAAGGACTGTACAGGTTCATTGGGAAGAATTTTCCTGGAAAGGGGGGTCAGGCTGGAGCTGCACAGGGAGGTTTGGAGTCCCCATCCCTGGAGCTGTCCAGGGAACACCTGGATGTGGCACTCAGTGCTCTGGGCGGGTGACAAGGTGGGCATTGGTACCAGTTGGACTCGATGGCCTGGGAGGGCTTTTCCAACATCAGTGGTTCTGGGATTCCATAGCCCAGCTTATCCCCTGGCTCTGGGGGCTCCCCCCAGCTCTGGGGGTTGCTCAGGGCCGAGCAGGGTGTGGAGCAGCCCTTGGCAGTGCCCAGCAGCCCGGTGGGAACTGGGCACCCCTGGGCTCGGGCTGGCCCTGCCTCAGTGTGGCTCTGCACAGTGAGAAGAGGAGATGTGCTGGCAGCCTGGAGTGGCATCCGGCCCCTGGTCACCAACCCCGACTCCAAGGACACCCAGTCCATATCCCGGAACCACGTCGTGACCGTCAGCGACAGCGGCCTCATCACCATTGCAGGTACTGGGACTTCCTTACGCTACAGCTTTGCTGGGCTTTCCCGGGGCATTTCATGCAAAAGTCTCGTTCGTGGCAGCTCTTCAGCCCCTGTCAGCAGAAACTGCTCTGTCAGTGCCAGCGGGACTGCCCTGGGGCGAGGCTGGCACCGGTGACGTGACACACGAAGCGCACAGATGTGTCTGTAGCTCGTCCTCCTGCTGCTGCCCCGCAGTGAGGCGGTGCGTGCGTGTTCCGCAGGTGGGAAGTGGACAACGTACCGCGCCATGGTGCGCGACACCGTCGACGCCGCCGTCCGCGAGCACGGCCTGCGGGCCGGCTCCTGCCAGACCATGGGGCTGCAGCTGGAGGGGGCTCAGGACTGGAGCCCCACGCTCTACATCAGACTGGTCCAGGACTACGGACTTGAGAGTGAGGTGAGTCCTGGGATCCTGCGCTGGAGGGGTTTGCTCTTCCCCTGAACCGAACACCAGGCTAAGGTCTGCTGAGCCCCATCAGAGCTGGGGCACAGGTAGTTGTAACAGAAATAAAGTTAGTAATCGTTCGTCATCTTCTCCTTTCTCCTTCCTCCTAATCCTGACTGTTTTCTGCTTAAAAACGCTCTGACTTGCCGAGTCTGCCGTCCCTGCAGCCCGCCACAAGCTGTGCAGCAGCCGTGGTCACCGTGGGGCACGAGAGCTGGGCTGTCAGTCCTGGTGGCACAGACAGGGCAGTGCTGGT
Source organism: Promerops cafer (assembly GCA_013398275.1). NCBI lineage: Eukaryota > Metazoa > Chordata > Aves > Passeriformes > Nectariniidae > Promerops > Promerops cafer. The sequence continues at coordinate 63,077 of VZSE01015162.1, forward strand.
CCAGCCTCCCACAACAGAGTTTCCTCCCACACTGTCACACTCCAACACCCTTGGCAGCCTCTTTGTTATTGGGGATGAGGCAATGGTCAAGGAAAATGTGTCTTTCATGTGCTTTCAAAGCATGCTACATTTGTTTTCCTCTCCACAGGTGGCTCAGCACCTGGCTTCCACCTACGGGGACAAGGCTTTTGAGGTGGCCAAAATAGCCCAGGTGACAGGGAAGAGGTGGCCTATTGTTGGGAAACGTCTGGTATCTGAATTTCCTTACATTGAAGCTGAGGTATGTGGGAAAACCATGTCACCTTCTTTGATTCTGTCCTTGGGACAAGCAGGTTGGTGGCTCTGAAACATCTCCTTGAGCCCTTTCCTTTGGGGAGGCCAAGACTTTTTGTGTGCCTGTACCTGGAGCACACTTTTTGTATCAATATATACATATATTAATATATTTAAGCATAATTAAATATTTATATAGCGCCTATTTTTTACTTCATGTGCAAACATTGGATCCCGGGTGGATTCTGTAAAATGTTCCAAGGAAAAGGGAGCTCTCCCAGCCCTGTTCTCGGGCTCTGGGGTTGGCTTGGTTTCAAAAGCCAGGTGTCTGCTAAGGAGGGCAGGAGCCTCCCTTGAAATGGAAAATGTAAACCCCCTCCCTCCCAATTATTAGAATTTTGAAATTAAGGGGCTCTCAGGCAAAGATACGGGAGTAGGAATAACAGTTCTTTATAGGAAAATTAACAATGCAAATGCAGTGGCACAAACAGAAACCCCTGGCAGAGTCAGAACCCCCCTGACACCCTGCTGGGCAGGGGGCTGGCACAGCCCCATCCCATGGGGGCTGCAATCCCCCTGCAGGGGCAGATGTGGCTCTGCTGGAGCAGGGTCCTGGCCAAGGGTGGAGTTTCCTCTGCAGCTCCAGGGGTGCTGTGGATGGGCCTGGGCTCCCTCTGGGAATGCAGGGCAGGAGAAAGCTGCTCCTCCGGGAATGCAGGGGGAAAAGGCTGCTGGGGTGTGCAGGGTCAGATTCTATCCAGGTGGGAATGCTGGGCTCCTCCCCTGGGGGAGCATCTCCCATGGGATGCTGGAATTGGATCAGCCCTGCAGGGAGGCTCCATGGCCATGGACAGCAGAGATTTCCCTGAGGGAGGATTGGCTGTGGGAGAGATAAAGAAAAGTGCCCCAGCTGGTGTGATCAGGTGGCCATGACCAGGAGAGAAGTGGCCCAGCTCTGGCAGGTGCCAGTGGAACACAGAGCCCAGGCACAGCCTTGGCAGCCCAGGCAGGGTGCTGGCTGCAGTCTGCTGCTGGCTGTGCGAGCTCTGCCCGCGCAGGTGGTGTACGGGGTGAAGGAGTACGCGCGCACCGCCGTGGACATCATCTCCCGGCGCACCCGCCTGGCCTTCCTCAACGTGCAGGCTGCCGACGAGGCCCTGCCCCGCATCGTGGACATCATGGCCAAGGAGCTCAACTGGTGCGAGCAGAAGAAGAAGGTACACGGGGCCCTTTCCAGCTGGAGCTGGTTTGTTTTCTGAGGAGTTTCCGTGTTGACGATCCCAGTCAGTGGAATAGAAAACTACAAGTGATGTTCTGTTCCAGGGAGAATGAGTCACTCGGTGCATTTCATTCTAAAGGCTTTATCAAATGGCTGGGAAGTGGGTTGGGATTGGCCAGGGCGTGGAGGGGAAGGGGAAGGTCTGTATCCTGTTGCTCCCCAGCCTTAGAAATGAAAGCACTGCTGTCCTGTTCCTGCCAGTTATTTTGCTTTACTGACACTTTTCAACAGATCTGCCTCAGCAAAGGAGGCTCCTGTAGCCATAAAGAACCTGCCTCGTGTTGAGCTCCCTGATTTTTTTCCTGATTTTAGACAGCTGGGTGAATCATCACACTAAGATATCAAGTGGGAGAGAAATGACATGTTGTAGGCCTGGCCTAAAAAGGCCATTTCTTCCTGAAAGGGGCAGACAGACAATGTGTGACTGAAGGCGTGGATGGTCCTGAAAGCATTAGAAGTCTTTACTAGCCTTTTTGCAAGAGTAAAAAGTGCCTAAGTTTAACTTTTTGATACTTTTCAGCTGCCATCTGCTTAATTTTGGGACCTTACAAAAGTACTGCTTAAGGAAGGACCTAATAATGAAGTATAAAAATAAATGCTTGTGTAAGAACTTGCTATTGCCCAGATACCCAGGTTTTGTGTTTCCATTGCAGGAGCAGCTTGAAACCGCTAAAACGTTTCTGTACTACGAAATGGGCTACAAAGTGAAAACAGATCAGTTAACAGACAGGTCTGAGATCAGTCTAGTGCCTGCAGATATCGAGAGGTGAGTGAGGCCGGGCAGCTGCTGCGCCGCTGTCCCTGCGGCGCCCTGGCGGCCCTGACGTGCCAGCCGCTCCCTCGCAGGTACAAGAAGCGGTTCCGCATGTTCGACAAGGACAAGAAGGGCTTCATAACCATCCTGGACGTGCAGCGTGTGCTGCAGGTGAGCTGCCCTGTGCTCCTCACTCCCTCTGGCAGCAGCCCGTGGGACCGGAGGGAGGCCCGGCGCGCTGAGCCCCTCCTGCCGCGCTTGTTCCGTGCAGAGCATCAGCGTGCAGATGGACGAGAACACCCTCCACGAGATCCTCAACGAGGTGGATCTCAACAAAAACGGGCAGGTGGAGCTCAACGAGTTCCTGCAGGTACGTGCTTCCCTGCCTTCCGGGGAAGGCTGGCTTTTCAGGCAGCAAAGGCACAGCTAGGGCATTCTGCCCCTTGCTTAGGGCTGGGCTGGAGACCGCGGGACTGTCACCTGTGGTGTTGGTACAGGGGGCACACAGAGCCAGCCTCAAGCAGCTTGGAAATTCAGGGGTTTTTTCCACTCAGACTCAAAGAACAGGTCCAATTTACAAAGTATGCCCCAGTCCAGACCCGAATTTGGCATTTTAAGCCCAGAAATGCTGTTTAAATGTATTTAAAATGATACAGGTGTCCATTGGAAGGTGCATGGCACAGGTGTGCACACTGACATTATCCACAGCTGTAAGGGCTGTTACAAAAATGAGTAAGAAACTGAATAATAAACAACTAAATAACCAAATATTTGTAATAATAAATAGTAATATAACCATAATAATTATAAACTAAATAATAAACTGAATATTAAAAAGAGATTGTAGTTAGAGCCCATCCAGGCCCTATAACCCATTTTAACTCCTGGATTGGCTAAATTGTCCCAGTCTCTCTGAGAGAAATTATGTACATCTGCTTTTTGGGGGGCTTTCAAGCAAACCCAAGGGTGCTCCCTTTGCATATGCAGTTTGCCAGCTGGGTTGGTGTTTGAGGAGTCTTTTTTGGGGTGGTATTTCAGAGCCTGCCCGGTGGCAATGATGAATGCCAAACAGGAGAGAAATAAATGCTGGGGATTTTGGTCAATGTCAGCCCTTTCTTCACTGTGTCAAGTTAAACAAACAAGATCAAGGCAAAGGAAATGGTAATTGTCTCTCTGGAGATGAGCTGAGGATAAGAGCAGCATTGTTGAATCTAAATGCAGAAGATTTTCACAGGTTGTGTCCAGCATTAGCAAAAAGGAGTATTTATTTGCCTAAAATGCAACAATTGAGCTGAGGAGCTGCAGTGAACTTGGGGGAAGGGGAAAAGCCAAACCAAACAATCCAGGGAGGAAGGAGAACCAGTGGCCTTGGAGTTTATGCTGCTCTGTTCAAATGGGAGGGAACAGCCCAGGCCCGTTCTGGCTGCTGGACAGGGACACCCTTGTACCCACACTGGAAACCTTTCACTGGGGCAGGCCAGCCCTTTCTGCAGGGCTGAGTTAGCTGGAGTTTGGTTAGTTTGGGCACACTGGTTGAGGAGCAGTAGTTGTTCTGGGGGTTTGGGAACGTTCTGGGGTTTTTTTGCTAGGCTGACCAGTGTCACCAGGGATTGCCAGCCCAACATCATCCCTGTACAATGCAAAGGCCAGGCTTAGGAGTAGTTTCACAGTCGTTTGTGCAAACCTGTGTCACTCTGTGGCTCCTGCACGTCTCCCAGAGCAGCCTGGCTGTGGAGCAGCAGTGGTGGCACTGCAGGGCTGAGCCCTCTCCTGTGCCTTGCTCCAGGGAAGCACTCAGTGCTAAGCAGCAAGGGTGCCACTGAAATGAACTGTGGTTGCCATGGAAGGAGCAAAATACATTAAATGTTTGTTTAATTTTTTAATGGATCTGTTAAGTCAGTGCCCAATACTTGGGTGTTTGCTTTCTGAAAACTTTCAAGTAATTGCGTTCAGCGCAGAACTTGTGCAAGCCCTGGGCAAATATTTGTGGAGGTTTGTGTTGGAGAAGAGAGCAGGTTGTACCTGGGGGCTGCCTGGCTTGCAGGTGGAGCAGAGCAGGGCTGGCAGAGGGTGCCCGTGGAGGGATGGGGCAAACAGGGCTGCCCGAGGCAGGGAGCACAGCTGGCACAGAGCCCTGGGCACACGGAGCTGCCCGAGGCAGGGCTGCAGTCCTGCAGAGCCAGCTGCTGGCAGTGATGCTGCAGGAGGGAGAGGGAGCCTTGGGACTGGTGGTGGCATGGAAAGGCCCATGTTAAATCAGCAGGAATCAAGGAATGCCAGAGTGCTTTGAGTGGGAAGGGACCTTAAAGCCCGTCCCGTTCCTCTGAACCACACTGCCCCAAGCTCTGGCAGGCTGGTGGCCCAGGAGGGTGGCTGGGCAGGAGGCAGTGCCTCTGCTGCTGGGAGATCCCTGCCTGTGCACAGGCCTGGCCTGCTCCCTGTGGCTCTGGAGCTGGGAGGGACGCCAGGGAGAAGGCCACAGCACGTTGCACAGGTCCAGCTGCAGGTGTAATGAGCTGCTTTTCCTATGGGGGGAAGGAATCTGAAGGATTCCTGCAGTCCGTGCGAGTAAGAAATTGCATTTGGCAAGTGCCAATTTCTTCTCCAGCGCTCTCTGCAGAGCTGGCTGCAGGTAATTTCAGCTCTAATGCTGGCTTTATCCGTGGGATAAAAAAGAATTAACTGAAATCTTAGCACTAGTGTGCTTTCACTGGGAGAGAGCAGAGTCCAGCTTCCAGGACTTAAAGGCAAATTAGTTTTAAAAGTCTATAAGGGAATTTGGATTTGAAACAATTGTGGGAGTCAAGTACAGTGTCTCTCCAGGGAAAGGCACGTGGGTGGAAAAGGGCAGGTCTGGGATCAGTGATGGATCAGGAATCATGAAATCCCTGATGTGGGTTGGGAGGGACCCTAAAGCTCATCTTCAAGCCAGGGTCAGGGGCACCTTCCACTAGATCAAGTTGTTCCAAATCAGCCTGGGGCGCTTCAGGGATCCAGGGGCAGCCACAGCTTCTCTGGGCACCCTGTGCCAGGGCCTGCCCATCCTCACAAGGAACAGTTTCTTCTGAAATGGAAAAAAGTCCTGAATCTCCTGTGAGCTGCATCCTTCAGGCATTACAAATAACCAAAGAAAGCCTGTGCAGCTGCTGGGTTATCCCACATTCTGGGATGCCGTGGAAAAGCCCCAGTGATGATGGCTGGCTGCACTGCTTCCACGTGGATGATCCTGGGTGCTCACGCCTGTGCAGAGCAGTGTCTGACGTTCTGGGAAGCGGGAGCGGGCCCGCGGCGAGGCTCTGGGGTGGAGGCCACGTGTGCGGCTTCGTGGCCGTGGCTGTGGGGCTGGCAGTGGGGCTGGCAGCCCGTGGGTGACGCTGTGCCCGTGTCCCCGTGCCAGCTGATGAGTGCCATCCAGAAGGGCCGCGTGTCGGGCAGCAGGCTGGCCGTGCTGATGAAGAGCGCCGAGGAGAACCTGCGGCGCCGCCAGGCCATCCCCGTGGACCGCAGCGGAGGCGGGCTCTGAGCCCGGGGCTGCCAGGACCTTCCGGGGCTCCGATGGCCCTGGCCTGGCCCAGGGCAGCTCTCCCAGAAGACCTCGGTGCGTTTGTCCTTGTCACTGATGATCTCCTCGCTGCTCCGGGACGTGGCCGTGGGGTGGGGTCCTGCAGCCCCCCCGTGTCCCCCAGGAGCTCAGGGCTGTGGGCTGCAGGGTTTGGGTGCACCCTCAGGCACGTCCTGCCTCGGCCATTAACGTTTGCCTCACCTTTCCCTGTAGAGCACACGGTGCTCAGAGTGAACCCTGCCCTTCAGCGCGCCCAGTTCTGCAAATGCAAAATCTCAAAGCTCCTCTGCCTCTTCAGCAAGGAGCAAGGGAGGGAGAGCTGTGTTCTGGAGTGGAGACACCATTCCAAAGAACAAACCCGGCACTTCTGGGGGTGGGGGTGGTGGAGACCTGTCCTGAGCCTTCTGTGGGTCATAGGTTTGCCCTGTTGTTCCAGTGGTGCCAGTACTTGGCCACTCGGAAATTCCAGCTGGAAAACAAAACACCTGGATTAATCACCTGAGGTAATAATGTAGCTGAAAGCTGGGAACAGCTTCCCTTCTCCCCTGTTAACACAAATAAACTGCCTCTAATAAATGGCATTGTCTGCAGGTGGTGCTTTGTGCAGTGAAATAAAGGCAAAAGGTGTTTTATGCTAAAAAGAGCTTCAAGTGTGGGGCAAACCCTGATGGTGTCTCGGATGGGGCAGGTTTTGGCAGCACAACATTCTTAAATGTTAATTTTAAAATGCTCAAACACGGTGAAAAAAAACAAAGTGTGTGTCTTGCATCCTACTAACTTTTCTAGCAAAAAACGGCTGTTTTCAGCAGGTTAAGTGAAAAACCAAAGCATGGAGCCCTCGCTGGAGCTGTTTCCAGCCCTGCTGTACCTGCTGTTGTCCTCCTGCTGCTGGATTGGGCTGAGATCAGGTGGGAGATTCCTGCCTGGTGGAGAACAAGGCAGGGAAACCTGGTTTACTGCTGGACTTGGCATCTGCTGTAGTCCCTGCCTAGAGCAATTTCCACCTCAAACCAAGCTTCTCTTCCCAGGGGTCAGAATTTCTGCTGAAGTAAAATTTGATGTATTTAGCTGGCATCACCACGTCCACTGATGGAAAATAACAGGGCAGGAGTGAACAGCAAGGATTCCTTGGGTATTTTAACAGGGAAAATGGTTCCAGACTCAAGAGGAGGTGCTGAGGAGTGGTGGGACGTGGCACAGTGAGTGCAGGTGCTGTGTTTGGCTGCAGAAACAGAGCCCTTGAAAAAACATTAAACATTCAGGTGTTGAAAAACAGTAGATACAAAAGAAAAGGGCAAGACTCACCTAAAAGGAGTTCCCAAAACAGTTCAGATGGCTTTTGCATGTTCAGTTCATTTTTGGATGCAGATATTGGTCAGGTTCTGGCTTTGTGCTTCGAGCAGGGGGAGGAAGGGGGAGTTGGCACATCTGACACCACCAGGATGTTTTAGTGAACAAAGGGGTTTGTTCCTGTGGTCCTGTAGGCTCTTCCTTTTGAGCTGTGTTCAGGTGAAGGATGGAATGTTTGTGTTTCCAAACCCACAGTAGCAGATTTCACATATCCTGCAGAATGGAGGGAAATGAATGTGTAACACACAGCAATTTTGGCTCAGTGAGCGAGGGAAGGGGTTCAGGATTCTACTATTAAAAAAAGTATAAGGGGAAAAAAAATAAAGTCATGAAACCTTTTCCAGGCCACATGAAGAAAAAATATTTCCAATATTGAACAGGATTTTTGTAAAAAAAAAAAAACAATTTTCACTATTGAACAGCTTTTGTACAGTTTAAAGAGAAATTCTCCACTCCTCTCTAACTGACATTGTTAAAATAATAACCTGAATTTACCTGGAAGGCAGGATTTCTGTGTTGTACCCAAAGTATGCTCTTTGTTCTCTTGTTTTGCTAATCTTGCATCTGGAATGTGACTCTGGGCTTCTCCTGGCTGCGTTGTCCCTGCCACACGGGTTTGCTTTGTGTCTCAGGCACTTTGTGTCACCTCCTGCTCCCCTGCACGGCGCAGCCAGGCCTGCAGTGGCAGGGACAAGTGCATGTGTTCCCCCAGCAGCTGAGTCTGTGCCTGGAAAACTCCCAAGTGTGTATTTATCCCCTCTGCAGGAACGTTGGCTTTGCTGTTTGGGGTTTTTCACGTGAACGTGTCGTGGGAAGAGTTGGGTGATTCGCTGTCCTGCTGTGCTGATCTGGGATGGAGAAGCAGGGATGGGACTGTGTGTGTGAAGGGAAAGGTTTCCGGGTTTTCTGTGGGTATTTTGTGTTGTAAATACCCTGCCCCTGTGGGAGGGGGATCCGTGCAGCGTCTGGGTGTGTATAAATACGTGTACAGACACACTGCAGGGTCACACTTAGGTCTGCTGTCAGGTTCCTGTTGCAGCCTGGGCTGTTCAGTGCCGTGTTTGGAGCTGGGCTGTCGTTTTTATAACTGTCTTGGTGTTTTCCTGCCATTATTTATTACCTTTGATATCTGGAATGAGCCGCATGCATTTACTGAGCAATAAGAGGATGTATTTAACGTGCCTTGTTTTTAACTGAGTAAGGACTGACAGCATGAATCAATAAAACTGGTTAAAAGCTCTCCTCTCGCTGGCAGTTTGTCGTGGCAGGTGCAGGGATACCTCGGCGTGGCCCCGAGGGAGCTCTCTGGGAAGGAGGACGTGGGCAGGGGTGCGCTGGGTGAGCAGGGCCCAGCTTCCCCGCGCTGGGTGGCTCAGAAGGGAGAGCTCTGCAGCGTGGAGGTGAAGTGAGGAGCGAGGGCAGCCCTCGGGCCTGCCGGGGGCAGCTGAGGAGCGCCGCGCCGCCCGCCCGGGCTGGAGCGGCAGCAGCGCCCGGGGCTGGCCGACAAACGCACTCTCCACCCGGAATCTGGCTGCCGTGGGAGCCGTGCCACACTCGGGTGAGGCTGATCCCGAGCCAGACCAGCCCCAGCCAACGGGAGACATTTCCCAATCGTTCGGATCGGGTTCCACGTCAGGTGCGCCCGGGCTGCCGCGTGTCAGTGAATGTTCCCACAGAGCAGATCCCTTTTCCCTCTCCGGGCATCCGCAGCGCCGTTAGCAGCGTGAGCACAATCTTTCTAATCTCCCGATTATTTCGTGGGTGAATTTACTCTTGTAGCAGGGATATTGCACAGCTGCCGCGGAGCTGGGCTGATGCCGGGGCTGTGTACAAGCAGCTCCCTCCACGTGGGAATGAAGCAGACCAGAGGGGAGCCACAGAGACGATGGATTTTCCCTAATCCACCGTGTGTGATAAGGCTAAGAATGTTTGCTGTGATCAGCTTTATCCCGAATATTTTGCAGCACTAGAATTGCCTCGTGTCAAGCTCCTGGCTTTGCTGCTGGAAGACACGGGAGTTTTGGGGCTGCTCCCTTCCTCTGGCATCTCCCCAGAATGGTCAGAAATTCAGATTTATTGCCCCTGTTGCAGCCTGCGTGGAAACATGATGGGGAACACCAAAGCAGCAGTAGTATTTCAGCGTCGGGGCCCGAGCTGGCTGTTTCCGTGTCAGATGGGAGCTGATGGCAGGTGCTGGGGACAAGGCCACCGTGGGGACGTGGCCGTGCTGCTCGGACAGCTCCGTGCAATGGACGAGCCGTGCTCTGCCTCGCTGGGAGCGCCCGTCCCGCTGTCCCCGCGGTGTCCCCACGGTGTCCCTGTCCGTGTCCCCGCAGTGTCCCCGCAGTGTCCCCACGGTGTCCCTGTCGGTGTCCCCGCAGTGTCCCTGTCGGTGTCCCTGTCGGTGTCCCCGCAGTGTCCCGGGGGTGGCGGCGTGGCAGGAGGTCCCGGGCTCCCTCGGGAGCGCTGCCCTGGAGCAGCTGCCCTTGGCTCAGCAGAGCTGGGATTCTGCTCGCCGTGCTCGCCACAGCCCTGAGCGAGCGCTGCCTGTGCCGGAGCTCGTCCCGTGGGACCTGAGCGGGGGCTGCTGCTGCAAAACCCGGCAAGTTTCAGTGTTCCACGGGATTGCTGCCCAGCCCCGGGGCCGTGCCTGCCCGTGCTGAGCCCTCGCAGCCCTCCGGCACCTCCGGGGCTGGGGCAGGAATTCCGCTCTGCCCAGGTGAGCCGTGCTCCCCATGGCACGAGGGGGGCCTGGGGTCCCACACCCCACATTGCCCAGGTGAGCCGTGCTCCCCATGGCACGAGGGATGGCAGGGCAGGGTCCCACACCCCACTCTGCCCAGGTGAGCCGTGCTCCCCATGGCACAAGGGGCGTGCAGGGCAGGGGTCCCACATCCCTCATTGCCCAGGTGAGCCGTGCCCCCCATGGCACGAGGGGGGCCTGGGGTCCCACACCCCTCATTGCCCAGGTGAGCCGTGCCCCCCATGGCACGAGGGGGGCCTGGGGTCCCACACCCCTCATTGCCCAGGTGAGCCGTGCCCCCCATGGCACGAGGGGGGCCTGGGGTCCCACACCCCTCATTGCCCAGGTGAGCCGTGCCCCCCATGGCACGAGGGGGGCCTGGGGTCCCACACCCCTCATTGCCCAGGTGAGCCGTGCCCCCCATGGCACGAGGGGGGCCTGGGGTCCCACACCCCTCATTGCCCAGGTGAGCCGTGCCCCCCATGGCACGAGGGGGGCCTGGGGTCCCACACCCCACTCTGCCCAGGTGAGCCGTGCATCACCTGGTGGGACACACATCACCGCCCCCCCAGTGCCTTTTTGGCCAAGAGGCAGACTGGGCTCTGCCTCCCCACACCCCGACGTGCTTGTCCAGCTGCTGCGGCTGGAATTAAACTGATCTGTAAAACCGACAGGGGCGGGGGGGGGTCCCCAGTGCCGAGGTCCCTGTCCACCCCCAGAGCAAACCCAGGGCCACGCTGCCCTTCATTTGCTCTCCCGAATTGTTGCTCCGTTTATTTTGCACAGATTCATTTATTATTTTTGCATCTCTCCAATTAACTGATTTGCAATTCATTCCTATGCAAGCGGAGCTGTTCCTGTCCAAGTCGAGGAGCTGTAAATCTTGGATCTATTGAGCTGACAGGGGAATATATTTCATTTTTCCCCATGAATCATTTGCCATCCTTATTGCAGAAAAATGGCAAAATTATGGTGTACTGTGTTTTCATAAATTACTGCTTTTCTCTCCCCCCCTGCACTCCTCTAATTTGTAATTTCCTGGGAGGAAGAGGAGTGTGGGAGCCTGGAGTAGCCAGGTGAATAGGGCTTGTTTCTCCCCAAATTGTCTGAAAATCTGTCTCATCTCTTTTAAATTGTGCGTGGAACAACTAATAAAGCTTTCATGTGAATTAAAAAACTGACTATTGCTACTGAAATTATTTTGGTTTGGTGTTGAGAGATTCTCCAGTTAAACTGTTGTAGGAAGGAGGGAGCAGTAAGCAGGGATACTTTACTGGGATTTTTCCCCCCCCTTCCTTTAGATTTCTGCTCTCTTGCATCAAAATCTTGTGAACTGCAGAAAGGCCAGGATTTTTCTGGTTTAGGAATGTAAAAAAAATCGTCATTTAGAACTCTACAGCTGGCAGAACACCACTTAAAATCTTGCCCGTAATCTTTATATTGAAATCCCAGAAATATATGTGCATTTTGCACTTGAGGCTGAGCTGGGTGGCCAGTTCTGATTAGTGACTCGTTGCATCAGCAAAGGAGATGGTTTATCCCCCATCTCCTCTTGAAGCCAAGTTCTTCCTGGTTAAAAAAAAAATACAAAAATGTTCATCACAGTAAGCTGTTAAATTGTTTTCAAAATTGGCCATTTTTTAAATGGAGCTTATCCAGCTCTGGCAGTACTTCAGGTTGCACTGAACCATTAAATAAAAACCGGAGACAAAACGCCTTTGAAAAGGGTTAATTAGTTTTAATATTGATTTATTCCATATAGGGCAGTAATAGACTAGAACACTTATTTCTGTTTTGGATCATTAAAAACAGTCCTTGGTTCCTGAACAGTTTGTTTCTAATAAATAAATTTTTAAAATAAGACCAATTAGAGTAATTTGAGGTAATCCATGATGTTGGGTGTTTTTTCAAAAAGGTGTAAAATGTTGATTTCTGTTGATTTTTGCTGGGGTTTGGATTTACATGGATGGATCCTCGGGGATGCCCAGCCTGGTCCCCAGGCGGCAGAGTGAGGATGCGGAGGATGCCGGCGGAGAATTCCACCTCCCTCCTGCGCGCCGGGGGCCGGCTCCCCGTGTCCCTCCCTGGTTCCCGTGTCCCTCCCTGGTTCCCGTGTCCCTCCTTGGTTCCCGTGTCCCTCTCGGTTCCCGTGTCCCTCTCCGTTCCCCGTGTCCCTCTCGGTTCCCCGTGTCCCTCTCGGTTCCCCGTGTCCCT
>VZSE01015162.1:84622-92122 GCA_013398275.1 Promerops cafer
TCCCCACTCTGCCCCTGCCCTGTCCCCACTCTGCCCCTGCCCTGTCCCCACTCTGCCCTGCCCTTTCCCCACTCAGTCCCCGGCCTTTCCCCACTCAGCCCCTGCCCTTTCCCCACTCAGCCCCTGCCCTTTCCCCACTCAGTCCCCGGCCTTTCCCCACTCAGTCCCCGGCCTTTCCCCACTCTGCCCCTGCCCTCTCCCCACTCTGCCCCTGGCCTCGCCCTGCCCTGTGGAATGCCTCAGCCCCGCACACGCCCCCGGGAACGCCGAGCACAGCTCGGGGCTCTGGCTCGGCCACGGCCCCGAATTATGACATCTTTTGTCAAAGACATCTGCCAAAAAACCGCTGCAATTTCTGACGGAGAAATTAGATTGTCTTTTAAAGTAATATAACAGTGGTGCAAGCTTTGCCTCTGTGACCCCTCTCATTTCCCGCGGGGTTGAAGTAGAGGGCTCCAATTTAAAACCGATTATCCTCCGGAGACGGCTCCCACCCTCTCACCACTGCCCTGTTATTTAACACTTGTTGGGTTGGCTCTGCACCACCACGGCTCAGAGGAGCTGCTGCAGCTCTGCTGCCTCAGCTGTACCCTGCCTCATGTGTCTCTCCTGTCAACCTCTTGCCTCACCAAATAATCAGCATTTATTTATTTTAGTAGAGACATGGGTGTATCCTGTTTTTCAGAAGAAAAATGGCACCTGAACTTCATTACCAAAGGAATCCTTAGGGATGCACAGTTCCTTGGTGCTTGAACAGCTGATCCTGGACACAGGCCCTCATGCTGGGCTGGGCTGGGGGCTCAGGAGGGAGATGAGATGAGATTGGAGCTTCACACGTTTTACCAGGGACAGGGAGCCTGGCAGCACCAGCCCCAGAGGCTTTTCCCTGGCAGTGCAGTTTCAGATGGTTCTGCACGGCAGCCTCTTCTGTGTCTTGGGCAAGAGGTGAGGAGGGTGCCAAAAAGTGTCCAAGGATCCCACCAGCCCTCTGACGGGGCCGTGTAAAGGAGTGATCACTGGTGCCCACGAATGGGCAGCCTCTGGGGGCAGGAGCTGATCACTCATCCTGAGGTTTGCCAGCCCTTGGTGCCCTGGCAGCTGTGACACAGCTCTGCCTGGCCCCTGTCCTGGGGTTTGTGTCACCAGGCTGTGACTGTCACCTGTGCCTCGGTGTGGGGTGTCACCTGTGCCTCAGTGTGGGGTGTCACCTGTGCCTCAGTGTGGGGTGTCACCTGTGCCTTGGTGTGGGGTGTAACCTGTGCCTCAGTGTNTGTGACTGTCACCTGTGCCTCGGTGTGGGGTGTCACCTGTGCCTCAGTGTGGGGTGTCACCTGTGCCTCAGTGTGGGGTGTCACCTGTGCCTTGTTGTGGGGTGTCACCTGTGCCTCATTGTGATGTGTCACCTGTGCCTCGGTGTGGGGTGTAACCTGTGCCTCAGTGTGGGATGTCACCTGTGCCTCAGTGTGAGGGGTCACCTGTGCCTCGGTGTGGGGCGTCACCACGGGGCTGTTGGCCGGAGTCACACGAAGTTCCCTTCTGCCTTTTCCAGCCTCGCTGCTGTCACTTCCCCCCTGCTGGCGCCAGGCCTGGGGACAGGAGGAAAACCCCACGGCACTGCCACCAACACCGAGGACCTCCCCGTCCCTGTCCCCACTTCTCCATCAGCCCCGCGGCTCCTGCACCCCGTGGGGACAGCGGAGAGGAAAATCCCCTGCAGGAAGCCCAAACCTGGGGAGCTGCTGCTCTCTTTGGGTGTGTCTGTGGGCAGAGCATCCTGCAGGGACATTGCTGGTGGCAAAGACAGGCCACCAGAGGTGAAGAATGCCCTGGGAGGTTTGGGGTCCCCACCCCTGGAGGTGTCCAAGGAAGGACTGGACGTGGCACTCGGTGCTCCAGGCTGGGGACAAAGCAGGGATTGGTCACAGCTTGGACTGGATGACCTTGGAGGGTTTTCCAGCCTCAGTGGTCCTGGAATCCTGTGAAAGGCCACTTATGGCAGTCAGGTTTTAACCAACCCACGTGAGGTCAGTGGTGCCAAGCACCAACCCATGGCCTCCCCCACGCTGGCAGAGGGACCCCCCTGTCCCCAGCCTGTGTCCCGCTGCAGGGCACGGCCCCGAGTGCCTCCCGACAGCTCCTGCCTTTTGGGACAACTCACAGACTCGAATATTAACAACGTAATTAGCTGTACATTAGTTAGGAGGGGGTTGATCCGCTGAAGTTGATTGCAAGTTTTCCCCTCACTCCGTGGCCGCATCCAAAGATGTCACCTCGTGTTCGAGCAGGTGACACGGTGAACCACAACTTCTCTTAAAAACAAGGGCGTGTCAGGCAGCACGGAGCTGTGCCACCCAGCTGGAAAGCAGGGACCCCAACGGGGCACGGGGGGAAAGATGCATAAAGGGGGGCTCTGCACAGAACTAGCCATCGCTGGGGGCTTCCGATCGGGTTGGTGCTCCAAGAGCTCAGACTGTTTTGCTCGAAGTTAAGTTACTCTCGGATGAAGTTTGCAGCCCCGGCTGGAAGCAGAGGGGCTGGAGCAGCGCTGCCCGGGGGCAGGGCAGGCCCAGGGGAAGGGCAGCTCCTGGCTGGAGCGCCGGGAGCGGGGATGGAGTGGCCAGGCAGAGGCGGGCCCGGCAGGGGCGGCACGGGGGACATTGTCCCCATGGCCACGGGGACACCCGCGGACACTGGCCGGCCAGTGGTGGTGCCCCGCCACTCCAGCCCCGTCTGCTGCCTCTGACCAGCCGTACCCAGGTCCCAGAGAGAACACGGGGTGCTGCCAGAGCCCCTCCTTTCCCCCTCATCGCTGCCCCCCCAGCACCGAGGGCAGGCTGAAGGACACAAGCCCCTGAACAGGACCGAGGCCCAGCCTCACCCCCGGGCATCACCTCACCTCCAAGGTCGTCCACTCCCGCCTGCAGGGAGGGACCAGTGATCAGCTCGCCCGCAGCCTGCCCCTCCGGCTGGGCGCTGCCGGGGCTCTGTGGTGCTGCCAGCCCGTCACTGTCCCCTCCCGCCTGCTGTCCCAGCCGGCCCCAGCAATGCCTCCCCCTTTTTGTGCCCAGCTCATTCAGCTCCCGTGTTTTCATAGCCCACAGAACATCCTCCCTCCCACAAACCAAAAAATAAGAAAAGAGGAAACCCAGCATTTTAGGGTTGTTTTCCTACAGCAAATCACTGGGGAGACACTTTGGAGCACTCTTGTCAAACACAATCTGGATTGCATTGCAGAGTGTCTGCGAGGTCTGCCCAGCAAGAAAAAAATAGAATAATCTGATTTTGCCACAGCATTACGATAAAACAAATTCAGATGGAAACTCAACCTTCTTCCCACAGCCTCGTTTAATTCCCTTCTGTCCTGTCAACATTTATGTACGAGTATTGTGAAAAGTTGTGGTGAGTGCAGATAACTTGTCACTGCTTGAGCCCGGGTTTATCCTGAGAGTTTTCCACGTTCTGCTGTTGGAACCTCCTTCCCCTCCCTTGGCAGGTGAGTGACAGCCCGTGACAAAGCACTCCCAGCCTCTCCTGTGTGTTTGCTGCACGTTGCCATGGCAGTGAGACTTCTCCACCAACAGCCATAAACAAACCGCATTCAAAAGAACAAAACCCAAACAATCCCTAATTAAATTAAAATCTGGCAGCAAAAATAATGTTTTCTCTCTAAATGCTGTACATTTCTCCTGAGATGCCTGCCTTGACACTGCTGTCACCCATCCCTCAGCTTCAGCCTTTGGCTCTGTGTTTCCTCAACCACTTCTGATCACAATCTGCAGTTGCTGAGGAGGTATTGGGTTTTCTAGAAATAAAACAAATTCTCTCTGCTTGTGGGTTACACACGAGAGGGCGAGAGGAAACCGCCTCAGGTTGTGCCAGGAGATGTTCAGGTTGGGTGTTAGGGAAAATTCTTCATGGAAGGGCTGTCCAGCCCTGGCACAGCTGCCCAGGACGGGGGTGAGGTCTCCATCCCTGCAGGGATTTAAAACCATGTGGATGTGTCACTTTGGAATCATGGGTCACTGGTGGCCTTGTGCTGGGGAAACAGCTGGGCTCAATGGTCTCAGAGGGCTTTTCCAACCCAAACCACTCCATGATTGTAGCTGAGGGCCCCTGCAGCATCCCACTGCCAGCCGTGACCCCCCTCCCTGTCCCTTCACCCTCGCCCAGCCTCGGAGCTCTGCCTCTGAAGATCATTAATCATAGATATAATTTAATGACAGCTGGGTCGTGTCCTGCTAACTAAGTACACCTTGTTTGCCTCAAAATGCTAATGGCTCCTCTGAATCATTAATGAGGGACGATTGGTACAGAGCCTAATAATCGTGTGTGGTCTAGTTACAGATTTATTCATAGGAACCCGAGTCCTTTGTCATGGTAAAAAGCAGCAAAATCAGGTTGTGCGGAGCAGCTCTCAGTGGCACCAGCTCAACACGCCAGCTCCGAGTGTGTGCACATCAAAACAGCTGGGGCACAGCTTTCCTGGAAAATGTGAGATCTGAGTCCACATCTCTTGGTGTGGATTAGATAATACTTTTCTCTTCAGGTCATCCCCTTGCTTTTGATGGGAATATTAGAGAAATCACCTAAATCTCAATGCAGAGAGAGTTTGTGCCGTGGTGGGCATCGGTGTGTCAGGGGCATCTCCTGCAGAGGGGATCACAACATGGGCGGCCAGGGACCCCCAACACTGGCAGTGCCAGGGGGTCTGGCCCCCAGGGAAGCCTCTGCAGCTCCCGGTCAGGCTGAGTCTTCTCTGCGGGGAATATTGGCAGAGAAGCTTGAGAAGGTGGGACTCTGGTCTCGGAGGTTCTCTCCGAGGCTGGGAGAAGCTCCGTGTGAAGGGTCCTGGCACTGGCGGGCCCCGGCAGAGCCGAGCGTGGCTGCTCCCTCTGTGTCAGCCCAGCACTGCATTAAACCTTCTCCTGCTTCCCCGCTGGACATCGAAGGCTCGCTCTGCTCCTGGTGCCGTTGGCCAAATTCCCATTGACTGCTGCGCCACGGGGATGGGACCTCCAGTCTGTTATTGTCCTTTCCTGAGCAGATCAGCTCTCTGGGGAAGTGCCCACAGCGGGGACGGGGAGGGAGGCAGCAGAGCGTGTGTGTTTGGGAGCGTCTGGGGGCTGGGGCTGTGCCAGGGCCGTGTTCCAGCTCGGACAAGAGCACCCTTTGACCGCCGCGGGCCGCCCCTGCTCGGGCACGGAAAAGCCGCTGGGAGCCGTCGGGTGCACGGGGTGTTTGCCAGCTCTGCCCTGAAAGGAGCCATTCACTGCAGCGCCTTTCGTCCCTGCGCCGCGAGCCGGAGCCTGCCCACCCGTGGGCCCAGCCTTCCCCGCGGCCTGTCACAGCAGGAAACACTGGTACAGCCGTGGAGAGGAAGGCACGCGGGCAGCGCCCGGGCCAGCGCCCTGGTCAGCACAGCCCGGCGCGGGGAGCACGGGGGGCTGCGGCCGGGAGCCACCCGGCCACGGCCCCGCTGCCCACACGGGACCCTGTGCCTGCACGGGGACGCCAGGCGAGGGATCCCGGGCACGCAGCTGCCCTTGCGCTCCCCGGCTTGGTGTGAGGTGGCAGCAGCGCAGCAAAGAGGATTTATCGGGGCTCCGGGCGGGGCATCGCCAGCCCGAGGTCCCCGTCGTCGCCAAGGGACAGCAGGACCCTGGCCTGTGCTTCCCAAATGCTGCCCCGTGGGTAACTCAGCCAGCAAACACAAAAGCCCTGCCTGCAGACACAGCCCCAGCCTCAGGGGCACCGGGGACACCAGGAACAGGGCCTGGGGACACCGGGAATGGGGTCTGGGGACACCGAGAACAGGGCCCAGGGACACAGGGACACAGGGAACGGGGCCCAGGGACACAGGGAACGGGACCCAGGGACACAGGGAACTGGGCCCAGGGACACTGGGAATGGGGCCTGGCTGCCCAGGACACCGGGAATGGGACCTGGGGACACCAGGAACGGGGCCCAGCTGCCCAGGACACCGGGAACAGGGCCCGGGGACACCGGGAATGGGGTCTGGGGACACCGGGAACGGGGCCCAGGGACACAGGGAACGGGGCCCGGGGACACCGGGAACGGGGCCCAGGGACACAGGGAACGGGACCCAGGGACACAGGGAACTGGGCCCAGGGACACTGGGAATGGGGCCTGGCTGCCCAGGACACCGGGAATGGGACCTGGGGACACCAGGAATGGGGCCTGGCTGCCCAGGACATTGGGAACGGAGCCCGGGGACACCGGGAACGGGGCCCGGGGACACCGGGAACGGGGCCTGGCTGCCCAGGACACGCTCCTGGCCCCCACACCCCAGCCTGCAGGGAGCCAGGGCTGCGCTTTAAAGCCCACATGGGCGCACAGCTGTCCGTGTTTTCCCCGGCCATTTGAAATCCGCAGCTGCTCAGCCGGGACCTCGAGGGCTGCGGGACGCTGAAGGGGACGGCAGCACGGCTGGGACACCAGAGCCATGGCGCAGGCAGGAATGAGGCTGAGCCTGGCTGGCAGGGCAGGTGGGCTGCAGAGGCAGAAGCTGGGACTCCGGTGGGGATTGCAGTACCCCTGTGGCACTTTTGTCACAAGAGTTCAGATAGCTGATAGCTAAACCTGCTGGCACAGATTTAGATATCAAAATGAATGGCAATAATCGTATTAATGGGCCTTTTCCTCTCCTTTGAGCTCTGACTTTGTAGAGGCAGAAGTTGAGCAGCCGGGTCAGGTTTGACTCGTACCCTTCTTCAAGGCTTGTGCAGCATCCAGCTGGGAAGGGGCCTGGGGATGGAGAAACCAGTGGGCAGGGCTTTTACTGGATGCTTTTTCTTCATCTACAAACATCCCTGGGGTTGGCTGAACATTCCATCCACGGAATAGCTGAAATCCTTCTGCTTTATGTTTTCTCCTTTCCCATATTTGCCCTCCGCTGAATTTGGCAAGTAGATGGAAAATAATTTTGGCTGATGGAAACTTTCCTTTTCATCCCTGAATCCATCCTCCTGCAAAACTGCTCGCTGCACCTGCCAGCCTCTTTTTTCAGGATCAGTTTTCCTGTCTTACTTGGCCTGAGTTTGGAGAAGTGTCCATCCACCCCACGCCTGAATTTTTGTGTTTTCACTGAGGTGAAAAGAGCAGACATGGTTTTCCAGGGAGCCTGTGGCTGAGCTGGGGCTGGGGCTCTGCTGAGCTAAATGAATGCTCAGGAAAACCAGTGAATAGGAAAATAATGGAGTGATCCAGGATTTATAGCACATCTTAGAAACATCTCAATAAATTCCAGGATCCTCTCTGCATCAAGCATGAAGTGTTTCAAGGAATCTGACGTAGAAATCATGTTCTTAAAAATCTGCTTTTTTTCTAAATAATCAAAATTCTTCTTTTTTAATTATGCAAATTAAAGTTGCTGAGGAACAATTGCTTGATTAGACCAGTTGGTACTGACCTAATAAATTATTTTGAATATTTTTCACAGGAAATTGATTTAATTGAAGCTTTTGTTAGCCCCTGCAAATG
>VZSE01015162.1:94622-98034 GCA_013398275.1 Promerops cafer
ATGAAATCTGGGACCGCCATGCCATCTGCATGTTCAGCGAGGAGCAGTACACGTTAAATGGTGAGTGGGTAGATATCTGTCTTGCTCTCATCCCTCCCTGAGCCCTCGGCAGGGATGGGAATAGCGGGTTTATTGCTGCGCCAGCTGCCTGTCAATCCAGTACTGCCGCCGAGTCACCCGGCACAGCCGCGAGAGCTAATACAGCAAAAAGCTGTTAAAAATCACCCCGACAGAATTAGCATAAATTGATATAGCCCTCTGTTTATACAGTATGCATTTCCAGTCGGATTGCCTGGCCAAACACTGGAGTCCCCATCCCTGGGGGGACGCGAAAGCCGTGAGGATGTGGCACTTGAGGACGTGGCTGCTGCTGGCCTTGGCCGTGCTGGGGGGACTCGCTGGCCTTGGGGGGCTTTCCCAACCCAGAGCATTCCGTGGTTCTGTGTGGGGTGGTTGAGTTCCCGCCGCGTGTCCCAAGCAGTGCCCGTAACGTGCTGGGTGTGGTGGGTGGAGGTGTTGGAGGAGAACGTCCCGGGCTTGGCCAGAGGCAGCAGCTTCCCCAAAGCCAGGGCAGGGGGACCTCCAGGGCTGGGAGGGCACTCCTGACATTTCTGACCCTTCCTCTTTCCCTGGCTGGGAGGGCACTCCTGACATTTCTGACCCTTCCTCTTTCCCTGGCTGGGAGGGCACTCCTGACATTCCTGACACTTCCTCTTTCCCTGGCTGGGAGGGCACTCCTGACATTCCTGACACTTCCTCTTTCTCTGGCACGCCTTTCTCTGGGGCTTCCCAGTTGCTTCCCCTTCCAGAGCTCAGCCCAGGACATCATTTCCCACTCCCAGTGTGAGGACAGCTGCAGCCACAGCAGTTTCCACCTCCCATGCTGTTAGACCACCACTGTCTCCAAATTTCCACTGTGCTGCCGGGCTGGCAGCTCTCCTGCCTCCTGGTTGTCCGAGCAGAGCCTGTGCACACCAAGCCCTTCTGCTCCAGAGTGGTCTCTCAGCTGAGCCAAGTGGCTTTTGTGCACTTTGCTCTCCAAACTACAAATAACAGCCAAGAAGGGAAAAAAAGTCTAAGAAAATAGGGGTGAGGAGCAAGATTGGTAGCCAGAGCCCACCTCACCAGGTCTCCTGGGAAAATGTCAGGTTGGACAGGGCTTGGAGCAGCCTGCTCTAGTGGGAGGTGTCCCTGCCCCTTGCAGGGGATGGAAGGAGATGAGTTTTAAGGTCTCTCCCAACCCAAACCCTCCTGTAATTCTCTGACTCTGTGATTCTATGCCATGTCTCAGTGACAGCTGACCTCAAGGAGCATAAACCTTTCTCATTAGGAATCAGAAGGATGTACCAAATGTCACCTTAATTTGGATAAAGCTGTAGGCCAGGCAGAACTCTGCTGTCAGTCAGCATCAGGATGATGTGTTTGAAGTGGTGCACAGGGTCTCGTGTATGGAAGGGCCACAGAAGTGGCACGGAAGCCAGGGCTGACTCCCACAGCCTTTCCACTACATCTCTGTAGAAAATGAGACCTCACTGATCAAATCCAGAGTTTTTCTGGTCTCAAATACTCAAAATGTTTGGGAAGTTCATGGAAGGGTTTTTTATCCTGGTTTTTAACGTCACCTTGGGTCCCGCAGCATCTCCTGAAGGTGTGTTGGAGTTGTGACCCACACCAGAGCAGGTCCAACCAATCTCTTTTCCCCTGGGCAGCATTTGGGGAGCAGAGCTGTTACACACCCCAGGCCACTCTGCTTTGAGAGGAAAAGCAGAATATTTGGAAAATCACACTCAACACCGTGCCCCTGCCCGGTGGCAGTGTGGTACCCATGGGGAGCACAGCCAGATCCTCTCACAGGGCTGGGAAGACATTTGATTTTACGGACCAAGCACCAGCCAAGGAAATGTTCCTTTGATCAGGGGGCCCCATGGCACCCCATCCCTTCAGCTCTCCGGCGCTCCGCTCCCAA
This sequence comes from Promerops cafer, assembly GCA_013398275.1. Taxonomy (NCBI): domain Eukaryota; kingdom Metazoa; phylum Chordata; class Aves; order Passeriformes; family Nectariniidae; genus Promerops; species Promerops cafer. The sequence goes on from VZSE01015162.1 coordinate 96,589, forward strand.
ATTCCACCAGCTGCTGCATGAATTGGAACATCTCTCCATCCTAAGAAACACAAGTTGAACCAAATGGAACTAATGCTTGCTTTGTGTCAAAATGTTTTAAACCTGCCAGCTCCTGCTTTGTCACCAGACTCCGGAGGAGAGGAGGTCCCCGGGGACAGGACATTCCCAGCCGGCGTGTCACTGCAGCTGGAGGGACACGCAGTCACAGCGCCTCCTGACACGGCCTCAGGACCCCCATGCAAACCCCCTTCTTTGGTTTAATATCCTCACCTGGCTTAAAAACTACGCCTAAACTTAAAAATGCAAACAAACCCACAACTTCTAAATGTATCCGGTTAATGAAGTCACTACATAAATTTAGCACATTATTTTTTGTTATTAATTGCTAACAGTGGAAAGGGCTAAATTCAGAATAACTCTCTGTTTCAAAGACCTAATTGCCAAGGACCTAGCCTTAATATTAACTAGGATAATTATTATGCAAAGCATACCCACCCAGAATGTTTGCATAGCTATCACAAGCGCTTTCATAAATGATGCTTTAATTAGTCTTAATTAGAATTTGTTTAAGTCAGCAGGGAATGCAGAGCCCGTGAAATGATGTATGTAATAAGCATCAGGCTCACTTTTTACTTGGGGAATAGAGCTGACAAAATCACATCACGTTAAATTGATTCAGTCAGAATTAAAATTCTTATGGTATTAATTAAATGGGGGATCTCATTAGCAGGCTGCAGGGTGACAGAGTGACTCTTTGGCGACCAGATGTGAAGAAGCAGCACCGAACAAGAGCACCGTTAGACCGGGAACCGGTCCCGTGCGAGCGCCGGGGCCGCGGCGGGGAGATCCCGGCGGAGCAACCCGGCTCCCTCCAGCCACGCAGCTCCACGGCACCGCCAGCCTCTGGTGGTGGCTCCGGGCCTGTCCTGCTCGGCAGGACCCGCAGCACTTCTGGCACCGGGGCAGGAGGGTCCCGGCATTCCCGCACCCGGCCCCGTCCGGCGGGACCTTCCTGGAGGCTGTGGTGACCCCACACGCTGCTCACGGCCTCCAGCACGCTCCTTCCACCTCCAGGCCTGCCCGGCCCGGCGAGGCCCGCCAGGGGCGGGGGAGGTTTGATTTGGCTCCAGTTAGCATCTGTTCTGTGAATGGCAGGGGGCACACGCCGCTCCCGCCTGCACCGTGGTACCAGAACCCCCCTGGGTCTGGTTCCTCACCCCAAATTCCAGAATTTAAAAAATAAACCTGCAGCTGAAAGGGGAAACCTCAGCCGTGTGTCGGGGTGAGGAACCAGCATTCCCAAGGGAAACACGGGGGTCCTCTTCTGTGTCCTCTTCCCCTCCACCCAAGGATGGGATGGGATGGGATGGGATGGGATGGGATGGGATGGGATGGGATGGGATGGGATGGGATGGGATGGGATGGGACGGGTCGGGGTGGGATTGT
>VZSE01015162.1:99059-117114 GCA_013398275.1 Promerops cafer
CCGGGGAGAAGAATCCTCCGGGCTAATTAGTCGGACTAACCCCTCGCTCCCAAACGCACCGCCCGGAAATGCTCGGGACTTCGCCAGCCTGCGGCTCATCGGCATTCGGCGTGGCTGCCAGGGCGCGAGGGAGGCGAGATAACCACACGGACCGGAGATAAGGGGAGTCCAGGGCAAACACACACACAGACACACGGACACACACACACAGACACACAGACACATGCATACAAACACACACACACATACACAGACACACAGACACACACAGACACAGACACAGACACACAGACACAGACACACACAGACACTCACACATACACACACACACACACAGACACACACACGCACGCTGCCTGTGCTGGGGACGTCGCTGCCATTTCCATAACCCTGTGCTGGCAGCGCTCTCCCGGTCCCCTGGGCCACTGCCACTGTCCTGCTGCCACTGCCACCATCCTGCTGGCCCTGCCACCGCTCCTCCTGCTGCCACTGCCACCGCTCCTCCTGCTGCCACTGCCACCATCCTGCTGCCACTGCCACCGCTCCTCCTGTTGCCACTGCCACCGTCCTGCCAACCCTGCCACGGCTCCCCATGGCCGGCACTGCCACCGTCCTGCTGGCCCTGCCACGTGTCTCCCACCGCGGAGATGCCGGGCTGAGCACATCCCCTCCCCTGGGCAGTGGCAGGCCCAGGATTCCCGGAGCTGGAAGGCGGGAGGCAGCGGCCAGCGCTGAATCCTGGTGGCCAGGCCGGGCTGCCCCGTGCCGCTGCAGCCTGGTGCCAGGGCCGGCAGGGACCCCTGAGCCACCCCGGTGTGCCCGGCCGGGCGGTGTCACCACGCCAGGGTCACAGTGGCTCCCCCTCCCAGCTCCCACACAACGAGCACGGAGCCCTTCTGCCTCTGCCCACCCTGAGCTGTGCTTTCCTCTCAGCAGATATTTTAGGACTTAGTTGAAATCAAATACAAGTTTTTTTAATCTAGTCTAAACCTACTAAAACATTCACTACTCTTACTGCCTAATACATTTATTCATGGCCTATATATATTCTCCACTATAACTAACCTCTTTTTTCATGTCTTCATTTTTAATAATATTGCTTATGTGAAAATTGCTGGATAAATTATTCAATTCTCTCTATAATCCAGTATATCTGCAGTAAAACTGCTAACCTGGCTCTGCCAATGCATTCACAATAATTTCACTTATTTGTCTGCGTTCCTCCCCTCCCTCCCTTCCATCTTTCCCCCACCACGGAGAAGCACTTTGCTCTTACGTGGTGAAGAGACGGTGCCATGTCAACACACACGTCAGCACGGATTTCACGTGGAATCTCATGCATGCATTTAACTGTGGGGTGAGCAGGATTACTAATTACTCCCGCAGTCCCGAGTTCACAAAGTCTGACCTCCGGCCACAAAAATACCTGTTTCAGAGGACAGCAGCCAGGGTTTGAGGTCAACCTGGGCTTGTGGGAGGGGTCCCTGCCCATGGCAGGGAGTGGAAGGAGATGAGCTTTGAGGGCCTTTCCAACCCAACCCGTTCCACGTGGATTCCTTGACCCTGTGAATGCAGGCTGGTACCAAAACCTGGTACCTGGAGGAAGAGGCATCTCTCTGTGGGTGGGCACTCGCCCTGCCAGAAGGGAAGGAGCGTCCCCGTCTGCTGGGGTAGCAGGGGTGGGACCACGGAGGGAAGAGATGATTTGGGCACTCAAATATTAAAATATCTGCAGTGGATTTGTGATGCATGTGGCCCGTCCTCATCACGCATGGTGAAAATTAAAAACGAGACCCCCTCTCCCCAGGGCTGGGCCTGCCTCTGTCACGCCCCAAAAGCCACCTCACCTCTCCCTCAGCACCCCCCTTTGTTCAGACGTGTCGAACTGCAGCAACAGAGCCATTGGAATAAAAAAGGGGCAAATAAAATGCTGAGAGTCACTTTGATCTAACTCAACCTTTTCAAATGACTACACTAATTTTCGACATCTGAATTTAACTGTGTGTTTGCCCCTCTATAAACAGGACGAATAAACACTATATCATTTTTACACTTGAACTGTATTATGATTTTAATGCAGGCTCAGGTGAGATGAGGTCAGAGGATACAATTAAATGGATCTGGTACCATCTGGAGATTAGGGTCTCTTTAACCATGCTTGGGTGATTTATCCATCAGCAACTCATGTAGTGCTTCATAAAAAGTGGTATCTGTTTTAAAAAAAAAAAAAAAGATATTAAAATACAGCATATTCTTAAAATTAGAGACTAAAATATTATGTACTTGCAGGCAGGCTGTTTATTTCTTAACCACTGGAACAGAAATTCCTGTACGGGAGTAAATGTCCCGACGCAAATTCCCTGTTTGTCTGTGCAGGGCTGCTCTGTGGGGGCAGGAGGAAACACCCAGCAGACCCCCAGCCCCGGGGGGCGGCTCCAAGGGGTCCCACATTCCCTCAGGGGACCCTGCCCTGCTCCCACCCCACTCCTGCTCCCCCAGGGCCTTTGGGAGGGCCAGGAGGGCAGCAGACACAACCTGGGAGCCTCCGACCGCCTTTTATCGCACGGCTGCACGTAATGGTCTCTGGCATTCGCCACAATTTATTCCGTAATAAAACAAAACGGGTGCAAAATCAAATATTTAAAGTGTCAACTTCCAAAGCGAATGAGTGGCTAAAACTCGGTTTAATAATTGATCCATCAACGTGCAGATCAAAGGTAAGGCCAAAATTAAACAATTATTTTTCTGAAATTATATTTGATTAAAAATTACCTGAAAGAAAAACAATTCAGCCATTCTTGTGGACAGTAATTTATACAGTTTAGTGATCCTGCTGTCAATAATATACAAATAGCACTAATATATTACTATAATGCTTCATTTTCATTAAGACATCTGCCAAGTTCTCAAAAACCTTTTCCATTTGGGACTTGACTTATAATTGCATAATCCCTTGGGGGAGTTTCAATATTATTTTAATCAATTTTAACCACAATACACAATATGGATGATTACATTGCAATGTCATTTCCAAAGTTACTTTCCCCCATTACTCATTCGCGTGGGGAGAGGACACTGGAAATGCTGGTGAAAGATATTCCGGCAGGAAACAAATGACAGGGACGCAGAATGAATCTCTGCCCCTTTCAGAAGAACGACAAGGCCAATAAATATGAATTTACATGAACTGAGGGTCTGCAGGGGGTGTTGCTGCTGCCCCTGGGTCTCCCAAACAGCAGCAGTCGCTTTTTGCAGATCCCTCCTCTTCCCTCGCCCCCCTGCCATGGCACAGCTCGTACCTGGGGAGCTGGTGCTGATGAACCACAGCTATTCCTGCTCCTCCTCTGCTCTGCAGCAGCACGTCCCTGCAGCCCAGAGAGCCTGGGCTCTGTTCTCTGTGTCGCTCTGCCAGTGCCATCTTTATCTCCAGTGACACCATCTGGAACCCCTTTGATGGCTGCTGCCACCTCCTGCCCCCAGCCCTGGGACTTGCTGTGCTCTCCAGATCCTGAACTTGCAGGTGATCCACTGAGGAGTGGCTCTGGAGGGGACTAGAGGTACATGAGGGTCTGGAGAGGACTAGGGCTCCACAAGAAGGCCCACATAGGTTTGGAGGGGACCAGAGGTCCATAGGGGTCTAGAGAGAACCAGGGGTCCACAAAGGTTTGCAGAGGAACAGGGGTCCGCAAGGGTCTGGAGAGGACAAGGGGTCCACAAGGGTCTGGAGAGGACAAGGGGTCCACAAGGGTCCGGAGAGGACAAGGGGTCCACAAGGGCCTGGAGAGGACAAGAGATCCACGAGGGCCTGGAGAGGACAAGAGATCCACGAGGGCCTGGAGAGGACAAGGGGTCCACAAGGATGTCCACAAAGGTCTGGGGTGGACTGTGGGTCCCCCAGATGCAGGGAGGCGGGAGAATGGAGACAAAGGCCCGTGGAGGGGAATGTGGGCAGGGTCCGGGGTGGCAGGGGGGAAGGCAGTGGGGAAGGCAGGTGCCCAGGTGTGCTGCTCCCACACGTGTTGAACATGCACAGCCCAAAGCTGCCCGCAGCCGCGACCCTGCCGATATTACAGCGGTAATATTTCCACAAGCGTGACCTCCTCCGGGTCTGGGTCTCCAATATCCTCTGAGCAAACACGCTTTCCTCCCTGTCAGGCACGCTGCAGATATCTTCTTTCTCCACCTGTTTCCCCTGAATGATGCTGTTCCTTGCATGTATGTCATCCACACGGCTGCGGCGTGTGACGCACACGCGGCACGGACGGGGAGGTGACAGCTGGGCTTTAATTGCTGCCACTGAGCTGGAGGTGGTTTCCTAATAAATGCTGCTGTTCACCTCAGGAGCTGCCCCGTCCCTTGGGCACGAGCTCTGCACGTGTGCCCGGTCCCTGGCGGTGCAGCATGGCCACAAACACACTGAAAAAAATCCCCTTTGATGCAAAGTCAGGGTTCTGAGGACAGCTCCCCTCCAAGGTGAAGCCTGTGAGATGGGATGTGCAGCTCGGGGTGCCCATCCGAACCCCCAGAGAGGCTCCGCCTGCTCCGGATCAGAGCGTTGACAGCCCCAAAGGCAAAGTCTCAACCACCTAATAAACATGGAAAAGGCTTCCACAGCCAGGCAGAACCACAGAGAAAAATCATTAAAAAGTCATTTCCACCAAATGGCTGTTTTAAAAACACATTTCCAAGCCCTACCTATAGCACTTTGCATAATTCCTCCCTGTTTATGAAAATGAAATCCCCGAGAAGTCTGCGCTCCAGCCCATATGGCGGCGGATGTGATATTTGGCGGAATTGGGAGGAAAATATGGTGCTGCTAATTTGGGTGGGTCCCCTGGCAGGGCCGTGCCACGCCGTGCCACCAGAGCTCCGGGCTGGAGCCACAGAAGGGCAGTGACAGCACCGGCCCCGGGCTGGGACGGGGAATGAATGACCAGGAGGAATGAACAGCCCCCGGCCGCGGCCCCGGCACAGCTCCACCACAGCTCCCTCACCCAGGGGCCACTAAAAGGGTTAAAGAAGTTTTGACTGCTTTACTCCATGAACCCTGCCAGCGGAATGCATTTTGAATCCCTGTTTAAAAGACATGTAATTGCCTCAGATTCTTTATATTATCATAACTCTTCAAAATTGATTGGTTTTAGGTTTATGGAAAAATATGCAAATGCACAGGGAACGACACACATTCCTCATTGTGGGTATAAAAGTAGTTCACAGAGAATCCGTCTGATTGAGTTTGATTACTGAACAAAATCTAATTATTTGAGATACACGTCCGGGCTTTTCTGGAGAGGCATGCTGAAGAGAAGAAATATTTGGGATATGAGAGTGTTGTTTGCCCGCTCAGATTTGTTTATTCACATATATTTTGACAGGCCAGGATTTTAAATAATTGAAATCAATGTTCAGTGTTCAGAGTCAGAGAAGCCAATGTGGGTGCAGAGCGGCCGGCGCCGACACGCGCGCCCATCGCCGCAGCCCCTCCCAAGGTGTGTGAGCAGCACCTTCGGGCTCACACCGAGGCACAGAACCACTGAATCATGGAGTGGATTGGGTTGGGAGGGACCTTAAAGCTCATCTCATCCCACCCCCTGCCAGGAAAACCTCCAAGTTGCTCCAAGCCCCATCCAACCTACTTGGACACTTCCAGGGATCCAGGGGCAGCCACAGCTGCTCTGGGCAACCACCACCCTCACAGCCAGGAATTCCTTCCCAATGTCTCATCCAAATCTCCTCTCTGTCAGCTCAACAGTGTTGTCCATGGTTTTGGAGATCCCCGTGGAAATCTCCACGCCAAGCCACTCCACCAGGCCCCTGCCAGCGGATGAGGACGCTGGGCTGGGCACAGGCACCGTCGCCAGGGCATCGCCATCCCCGACCAGCCCAGCACCCCAGTGCCCAGCACTGCCCACCACCGTGCTCCTCATCTCTCATACATGACTTCTGCAGAAGCAGGAAATGAGGCAGCTGAAGTTCTGGCTCCTCCCAGGCCCTTGTCAAGGAGTATTCTGTCAGTCTTTTAAAGCAGCTTTGAATAATTACTGAGTCCCACCCCCTCATAATCTTCACTCTTTCCCAATTATCTACTCAATTATCATCCACAAAGTCCCTTGCATTAAATGAAACCATATGCTCTTCGCAGTCACTTCCAGTAGGCACGTGCCAGCCTGGCCTCCCCAGTACACAAACATTTGGTCCCCAAAATCCCTCCTGAAAAACTCCTCTCCTGCAGCAGCTTTGCCCACCAAGCCCCTCACTCGGGAGGTCCAGGAGGTCCCAGACCACCTGAGCTGCCCAGGACTCAATTCCTGCAGCTACCAACCTTCTTTTTTTCTTTCTTTTTTTCAATTCCATTGTTTGAGTTGGGTGGTTTTGCCACTTAGTAAGACAGTGGAGATCCAGCGCTCCCGGAGATGCCATTGTAGGTCTCCATCTCTGATCAGTCTATAAAAATTACAATTAATCAATCATGGATGATTTTCCATCAGACCCTCTGTCTGTACCCGTGGGTGTCACCAAAGTCTCAGCTGAGGAAGGAGGAGCTCTTGCCCAGCCACACCAAGGTGGATGTTGGAGTCAAGGTCTCTTGGTCAGTGCCCTTGCCTGGTCACTCCCCTCCCTGTTTCCCTGGAAAGGAATTATCACAACCCAAACCATTTCTCTACCTCCATTAATGGGTTTTTTCCATGCCCTTGAGTGCTGTACCAGGGCCTGTCAGGAAGGGGCTGCCCACCCTTTAAGGAAATTGGTGGGTAATAATGAGGTGTAGAGCCCCTCCAATACACCCTGTTATCAAATACAAAGGAATTACTTATGCATGCTGCTCTGAGACCCACCATTAATTAGGAGTTTTACATATTAATCACAACACCAGTTTGCCTCTCCCTATGAAATGCTGAGCGATGCTGGGGGGGCAGTCTGGCGTGCTGCTCTGGGAAGCCAGGCATGGAAAAGCTCCAGACTTTAGGCTCAGTTGAAAGAAAATGGACTCGGGTAAGGAAATAACTGGGCTGATTGTCCCACAAACAGGTAGAATCCTCCAGCAGCCCTGGTGAGGAGGAGACCAGAACTGCAGGAGGCAGAGCTGCTCTGGCCAGACCTCACCATGCCTGTCCTTTGCAGTGCCAGTGGGACATGGGATTTCAGGAAGGATTTCTCCATGGAAAGGGTGCTCAGGCCTTGGCAGGGGCTGCCCAGGGAGGTTTGGGGTGCCCATCCCTGGAGGTGTCCAAGGAAGGCCTGGATGTGGCACTCACCGGGCTGGGGACAAGGTGGGGATTGGGTGCAGGTTGGATTTGGTGGTCTGGGAGGGCTTTTCCGACCTCAGGGATCTTGTGACTCTGTAGTTTTGTGGTTCTGTGAACCTGTGGTTCTGTGATTCTGTGGTTCCCTGGTTCCCTGGTTCTCTGGTTCTGTGGTTCTCTGGTTCCCTGGTTCCCTGGTTCTCTGGTTCTGTGGTTCCCTGGTTCCCTGGTTCTGTGGTTCCCTGGGTCCCTGGTTCCCTGGTTCTCTGGTTCTGTGGTTCCCTGGTTCTGTAGTTCCCTGGTTCCCTGGGTCCCTGGTTCCCTGGTTCTGTAGTTCTGTGGTTCCCTGGGTCCCTGGGTCCCTGGTTCCCTGGTTCTGTGGTTCTGTGGTTCCCTGGTTCCCTGGTTCTGTGGCTCTGTAGTTCTCTGGTTCTGTGGTTCCCTGCGTCCCTGGTTCCCTGGTTCTGTAGTTCCCTGGTTCCCCGGTTCTCTGGTTCCCTGGTTCTCTGGTTCCCTGGTTCTCTGGGTCCCTGGTTCTGTAGTTCTCTGGTTCCCTGGTTCCCTGGTTCTGTGGTTCCCTGGTTCTGTAGTTCCCTGGTTCTGTGACAGGACCCCTGCCCTGGAGCCATGGTGCAGGGACGCAGGCTGTGGGAGTCCTTCAGCTGCTCACCGTGCCCCGAGCAGCTGACAGGACAGCCAGGGCTCAGGGTGAGACCCTCCAGGCAGGGTTTCCAGCACGCTGGAGAGGGCAGGGGTTTGCCTCTGTTCTGTCTGAGAACAACCTGCCTTCTCCCTGCCTTTCCATGGCCCCAGCTCTCGTGAAACATTGCTTCCCATGGTCAAAGCACTGTGCCTTCTCCTAATGAATGTTTGCTTTTCCTACCACTCGATTCCCTTTGTTTTCAAGTCCCCTGTCCCTTTGGTAGCTCAATAAATTATTTTTTATCTACTTGTTTCACTGGGGTGAGCTAGGGGTGTTCTAGAATCACAGAACACAGTCTGTGTTGGAAGAGACCCTAAAGCCCATCCCATTCCACCCCTGCCATGGCAGGGACACCTCCCACTGTCCCAGGCTGCTCCAGCCCCAGGGTCCAGCCTGGCCTTGGGCACTGCCAGGGACCCAGGGGCAGCCCCAGCTGCTCTGGGAATTCCAGCCCAGCCAGGAATTCCCAATTCCCAATATCCCATCCATCCCTGCCCTCTGGCAGTGCAGGTACTTGTTGGAAAGCTGGAGCCTGTTCAAAGGGACCCAAAGAGCCACAACTGGTTTCATCATCATTTTCTTCCCAAGGCAATTGCCAGGAAGGCAGAACAAAACACCCTGTATGTCAATAAAGATTTGCACTGTATCGTCTGTGCCAAAAAAACTAACTCAATCTTCTGCACTTCAGTACAAATTAGAATTTATATGCAACTCCCCACTTCAGGTGGGCAATCCAAAGAAATTAACCTCAGGAGAAAATTGCTTTTTTCTGGCTTAACACAGAGCTCATTATCATGTCAGGCAGAAGAGACAGTGGGGAAAATGCAAAATCATAGACACGATACCGTGGTGCATCCATATATTTCCAGCCAAGGAACCACTTATTAGGAGAACTATTTAAATTCCAAAGAGCCGGGCATTTCTTTAGGACAGAGTCAGTCCTACGGGCCAACGAACTGAATCACACCCCAAAGCTTAAATACCAAGTGTGGTGGAGAAGGTGTCCCCGTGGTGCTGATGGTGTGTGGGGGACACAGGGCTGTTTTCTGCAAATGTCCCAAAGCACGTTACGGACTGGGCAGACATTTCCATCCAGGGGAAAATAAGCACTGGAGTGCGTGAGTGCAGCTCACGTGTTGTGTTACTCCATCAGCCAGGGTACCTGGATGGGGCTTGGAGCCACCTGGTTCACTGGAAGGTGGCAGGGGGTGGAACAAGAGGAGCTTGAAAGTCCCTCCCCACACAGACTGTGCTGGGATTCTGTGATTCTGTGATCCCCTCCTGGTCCAGCCTGGCCTGGAACACTTCCAGGGATGGCGAGTGTGTCACAACTGTCCAGATGTGCTGGAAGCCAAACCCCGCAGGCAGCCCAGACTGCAGAGTGCTGCTGCTCCTGGTTCACCCTCCTGCTCCTCCCTGCTGCTCCTGCCAACCACACGGCATGGGGCCAGGGAAAGGGGGCTTTTACACCTGGTCAGCACAAGGCAGAGGTTGAGATTCTCCTGTCCCCATCAGCCAGAGAGGCGCCTGGGCTGGGATGTGCCAGCCAGATGTGACCCTCCTGCTATGCGAGGGATGCCTGGAACCTCTCTGCGGGATGACGAATAAGAAAAAATGGAGGGGAAGCTTGTCCTTCCTGGTGTTTCTTCCCCCCAGCTCTGTTTCCAGGCTGAGCGCTGGCTGCGCGGCCCGAAGGCCCGAGCCCCGGCGGGCACAGCCGCGGGACGCGGCAGCTCCTCCCGGAGGCGGCCGAACAGCTCGCCAGGGGGAAGGTGTCACATCCCCGATCCATCAGCGCTACCTGCGCCATCTGTGTCGAGCACTTACGGGGAAGCCTCTCGGCAACTGCCATACAAATCAGGGCCACCGCCAAGGTCACGCTGAAGGGAATTTGGGGACACGGGGAAGATGTTCGGTGGTAAGCAATAACAGCATCCCTGCACGATCCTGCCGCATCCCGGCTGCTCCGCCCCAGCCTCCGGCAGCCCGGGCCCCGCTGGGAAATGTGTATTATGCCTGGGTTAATTTACTGATTAATCTCCAGTCAGTGGTTTGTGCTTTCCCCAGATGGCCAATTAAAATTTACAACTGGCAGAGCAGTGCCCTGTTGGCAGCCTGCGCGGGGCCGCCGGCAGAAGGCAAGGGCCCACTGCTGCCTTTTCCACTGCTGGCTTTAATCAGGGGGGAGAGGGGCCCGGGCCTGTCACGGGGCACCAGAGCAGGGATGGAGACCCTCCTCCTCCTGCCTGCACCCCCGGCTGCCCCCAGCCCTCGCCTGCCCCAGTGTCAGCAGCAGCTGCAGCTGTTGGCAAAGTGCTGCCCGCGAAGGGGGCGATGCCTGCTGCTGTGGTACCTGTGCAAGACAAAATTCTTTCTCAGCAATAACAGGGAAAAACCCACGGAATTTTGTCCTTTGGCACTGGACACGGCTTGTACTGGAGCATCCGCCCAGACAAGAGCTGCACAAGGAGAACCCAGATTTCCTAAGATTCTCTGGGCGAAAGTCACATGTTTCCTTTGCAAAGGTGATGTCTGGGCTGGAGAACTCCAAAGCAAATTAAAAATCAAACCAAATCCATTTTCTGAAGAGGCCAAACACGGCAATGATGATTGTAGGCTCCTAAAATCCCAGAATAGTTTGGGTTGGAAGGGACCTTAGAGCCCATCCCATCCCATTCCATGGCAGGGACACCTCCCACTGTCCCAGGGACACCTCCCACTGTCCCAGGCTGCTCCAGCCCCAGTGTCCAGCCTGGCCTTGGGCACTGCCAGGGATCCAGGGGCAGCCACAGCTGCTCTGGGCACCCTGTGCCAGGGCCTGCCCACCCTCCCAGCCAAGAATTTCCTCGCAGTGTTCCATCCAACCCTGCCCTCTATCAGGGGGAAGCCATTTCCCTTGGCTGGTCCCTCCGGACCCTGGTAAAATGAAGTGCACCAGCACAGTTTGTGTTTTTCAACAACTGTTCTCAGAACTCCAGACAACACTCTGAGAAAAACACAGGAAAAATAAATTGGGAAAAACACGCTGCTTCCACAGGCAATCCCAGATGTGGCAGTTCTCTGGTTCAGAGCAAAATTTCCCTGCTGCTTTTTTTTTTTTTTTTTTAAGGAGCCTTCATGAATATTGATGGTAAACATAATAACTGCAATACTCAGGAGTATAGTCAACCCGTGCTGTACAATTCACATAATTCCCCTTAAATTAACGGGAGTCCCACGTGTGCCCTGGGCACAGCCTGCACTCCCTGGGTTCCTAAAGCCAGCATCACAGCCCTCTTCCCAGCGGGACAGCTCGGGGTCAGGCCCCTGTGGGTGCTTTGGCTTCCCCTATTTTTAAGGCTGAATCCAGCTTTAAACCCAGTCCGTGCATTGTGTGACGTGCACGCTGGAGTTTGGTTTATAAATTCCTAAGGGAATTCCTCTCCTTGCTCAGCCCTCAGCACGGGCTCGCTGCCGGGACTGGGGGAGCTGCAGCTGCACACCTGGGGCTCACCTGCCTCACTGCCCCCTGGCAGCTCCCAAAGGGAGACACAGAGCAGCAGCCAAGAGCAGAGTGGTTCAAGGACACGTGAATGTCAAGAGAGAAACAACAGTAAGCCCCAATAAATAGGGGGCTGAAATTCAGAAGGTGTCTGTGTCTCACGGCGCGTCCCCCGTGGCGTCCCATGGGGCACGTTGGGAGCAGCAAGGCGTGGGTACCCCTCCAGAGAGAGCAAACCTGCCCTGGCAGGGGCCTGTCGTGGGCACAGCAGCTCCAGTTTCTGGGGCTGGGAGCTGCCTGGCTCACAGAGGAGCAGGGCTCCCGACATCCCAGCTCATCTTCTCCAGGAAGCTCCCAGGAGAGCCTCAGCATCTGCCCGTCACAGCCACACCAGCACAGGGCCCCCAGCGTCCCCCAGCCCCTCTCTGCGGGCAGGGCTGGGCCAGCCAGGGCTGCAGGCAGGCAGGGAAGGGCTCCTGGATGTCACATCATGGGCAAAGAGCTGGGGATGCCACCAAACCCAGGTGTGCTGCTGCTCCGCAGGGTCTGCCCTAGGGATCTATTCCTCCTCTAATACGGCTTTCTGGGAGCTGTGTGTGCAGGATTCCCGGAAAATGAAAGTACCAGGGATGAGCAGAGGTGTCCAGACAGGGCATGGAAATATTTGCATTTCAGAAAGCTTTGCCAGAAATGGAAAGGAGTCCTGCCCGACACACCCTGGTGCTGCTGGAGGAGCCATCCAGGCTCTGGCACCATGGGGCTGCTGCATCCCCGAGTTCACCCAGCTCCACTCCGGAGCCACACCTGCTCCGGGCCCCATCCCATTGGGAATCACAGGGGTTTGGGGCTTTTCTCTCCTTCTTTTTCCAGTCAAGATAAAGATCAGCATTTTGGAGCAATCCCGCCCGAGTTGAGGTGACCTGCACGGTTCCTGTCAATAGAGCCGGGCTGGTGATCTTTGAGGGGGATTTTCTCTGGGTGAAGGACAAACATGACATTAGAGTTACCAGACTCCCCGTCTGACAAGGACATATGAATTGTAAATGGTCGGGGACACTGGGATCAGCCTGTCTCTCTTCCAGGCACTGTTCCGTGGTGTGGGGATCTGCTGGATACTGCTGGGCCTCGTGCCTGGGCACGGGGGGCCACGGTGGCTGTGGTGTCCTTTGCCCACCGGGGCCTGTCCCCACGGGGCACTGGTGGCAGGAGAGGGGCAAAGAACTGCAGGTGGGTCAGGACAGAGCTGCTGGCCTGGTCCTGTGACCACTTCCATGGGCTGGGCACTGCTCCTCTGGTCGGCCCTGCCTCTAAGGGGAGCACGGGGCTGAGCCCCTGGGCGAAGGCAGGGGCTGACCCCCAGCACTGGGGAGGATGGTGGCCAGTTCCTCAGGGCTTGGGGCCACCAGCTCTTGCAGACAGCTGAAGCATCCCAACTTTGCTACTCCTCATACCATGGGTCCCTCCCAGGCCAGTGGGAAAAAGAGAGGAGCAGGCAGCAACACCCCAGGATGAGGCTGGCTGGGGGTCCTGCATGGCCCTGACATCACCACCCCCTGCTCTGGCCCAGCACGGCATCCCCAGGCTCAGAGGGGAAGGACAGGGCTTTGGGTTCAGCCCGTGAGAGGACAGCAGAAGCCAAGGCAGGGATGGACAGAAGGTCACAGCACTGCAGGGGTGACAGCACTGCAGGGGTGACAGGACTATGGGGGTGACACACTAAAGGGGTGACAGGACTATGGGGGTGACAGCACTGCAGGGGTGACTGCACTAAAGGGGTCCCAGCATTAAAGGGGTGACAGGACTATGGGGGTGACAGAACTACAGGGGTCCCAGCCCTACAGGGGTCCCAGCCCTACAGGGGTGACAGCACTAAAGGGGTCCCAGCACTAAAGGGGTCCCAGCACTAAAGGGGTCCCAGCCCTACAGGGGTGACAGCCCTACAGGGGTGACAGCACTGCAGGGGTGCCAGCAGAAAGCCCAGAGCTGCTGTGGCCAGTGAAGCACTTTGAGCCCCGCCCAGACCCCTGTTCCCTCAGGGACGTGGCCAAGGGTAACAGCCAAGGCGAGTGTGAAAAACCAGCCAGGACTAAGTGTAGAAGCCCCAGGGAGCGCGGGAGCATCAGGACACCGGGCACACCCTGCTCTTCCCGCCCTGCTGTAAACCTGGCACCCTCCTGGATTTATCCCAGCTGAGCACAAGCCTGACTGAGATGGATTTAGTCCTTGAACTGTAATTAAAAATGAGAATGAGACGAGCGCAGAGCCCACGTGCTTATGCAGATGAAGACACCTCGTCCTGCTCCGCCGGGAGCCGCTGCCCGGCGGGCGGAACATCAGCCGCACAGCTGGCAGAAATTGGGTAAAAACGCGCTCCGTGGGGAAGCCCTGCCCGTGCTGCCCTCGGGAGCCGGTGATGCTCCCGGGCGCTGCCGCAGCGGTGGCACCGACCCGCCTGGTCCGTGAGCTCCGGGCAGCCCCCGAGGGCAGCGGGGCATGGCTGCGGGGGGCTGCTGGCTCTGGGGTGGCACGGACCAAAACCAAGCCCCGTTCCCCCCTTGCTGTGATTCGCGCGTCCCTGCGGGTCCGGGAAGGGGAAGCTAGCGAAGCCACCTGTCCAGTACTGGGGGCTTTCCATAGAATCACTGAATCTCTTGGGCTGGAAAAGGTCCAGGTCCATCGAGTCCGGGCTTTAACCCAGCATCACTGCGCCCTAACCCGTGTCCCCCGCTGCCACATCTGCATCTCCTTTCCTGCCTCAGTTTCCCCACCTGTAACAGCGGTTTTCCGGTGTTTATTGTTTTTCGGTGTGCCGTTAATTGCCCATGTTTGCCGTTTGGTTTGGACGGACGTACCTGGGAGATGCTGAACGGCAGCATCCCTGCCCAGCCAGCCGTGCTGGGCACCAAACGGCTGGGCTGGATTTGTGGGTGCAGCATTAAATAGTTCTTGGGATAAAAAAAAGGAAATCAGCTAAGGAGCAAACAAAGAGGAAGTGGGAGATCAGAAGTTTGATTATTCCATTTGCCCCCAGGGTAAACTGAGGCACCAAGTGGGGCATGGGGTCCCTTTCCATGAAAAATGTCCCCCCGGCTGTGCAAGGTGGGTGTTGGAGAGGGTGAATCGGGGCCCCCAGCACCCACAGAGCCAGTGAATGTCTTCATCTGCCATGTGCAAGCCATAAAAGGGTTCAGAGAAGATTACAGAATTTACAGCCTCAAAAGGAAAAAAAAGGTATAAAGTGTCACTTCTATATAAAAACGTTGCTGTCATCTTCAGTGTATGTAGTTCT
Source organism: Promerops cafer (assembly GCA_013398275.1). Taxonomy (NCBI): domain Eukaryota; kingdom Metazoa; phylum Chordata; class Aves; order Passeriformes; family Nectariniidae; genus Promerops; species Promerops cafer. The sequence continues at coordinate 113,777 of VZSE01015162.1, forward strand.
CCCCACAAAGAGGTGTATGCATCATTTATAAGTCTTGTAAACCTCTCATATATATATTTTATAGATATACATATATGTGTATTTTTATATTGCCATCCATATATGTATTATACAGAGAAATATATAGATACGTGTTTTCTGTATTATTATCCATATATGTATTTTCTAGGTATGCAGATACATATGTATTTTCTGTATTACTTCTATAATAATATCCATATATATAAAATATATACAGATACAGATATAAAGATACATAGATATAGATATAGATATAGATATAGATATGGATATGGATATGGATATGGATATGGATAGATATAAATGTATTTTCTAATGAATTACAAGGAAGGCCATCACGTTCCTTTTCCCAGCCCTGGCCCTTTATCAATGCTACTCACATTTAATTAGTAGACATTCCTCCTTCCTGAGCATATTTACTTGAATTCCTTGTTCCTACGGCAACCCAGCCCCTGCTGCCGGAGCAGCCCAGCCCAGCCTAAGCCAGGAATGGAGATTAACGAGCAGCCTCAATATTCAGATTATACAGCAAAGACTGAGCCTGGCGAGGGAGTCCTTCCAAAGCAGGCTCAGCTACGGCTCTCATTCCAAGGAGGCCATGGGAGCAGATCTGTGTTTATCCAGGGGTATCCAGCCTGGGGAGATGGCTCCTTCAGTCCCAAATCCTCTGTAATTTGCTATCAACTCGGGTAAAGGCGTTTGTTTATTGATTTTTATTAATTGCACTCCCTTTTCATTTTAAAACACCCAGCACAGGAACGGCTGAACGATGCCCAAGCCATCCCTGCTCGGCGGCGCTTTCCTCGCTGATGCAGCTGTGGGTTTCCAGCACAAAATACCTAAATTTCCTGGCGGCCCTGCAGCTGCTGGAGCAGAAAAGATCCCTTAAGAGGGGGCACACACACTGCCACTTCTACTGCCACTCTCATGCAGGATTTCCTCAGCCACTGTGCACACTGAAGGCAGAAGTTGGAAGACTGATTTGAGATAAATAGCCAACAATTCTTCTTCTTTTAGATTATAAATGTCCCTTATTTTTTTGACTGATAAAGGAAAATGCAATGTAAATTAAATAAAGAGGGAAGGGATGTGTGTAAACTAGAGCATCTCACTTGAACATTTCTAGATCTTACATGATCCTGGTGCTTTTCAAGGAAAAGCACAGTCCAAATGCCCACAGGCCTTCTATTTTCAACCTGGTGTGACAGTTTAACCCTGGAGCAGACAGCTCTGGTTCAAAGGCAGGTACAAAGTGTTCAATAAAATAAATAAATAAATAAAATCAGTAGCAGGGCACCAAGCTCTGGGAAGCATTAATTTTTACAGATCTCCACAAGGCGCTATGGATTTATTTGGAGGTTGTGTGCCTGCCCTCACAGGGAATGCTCAGGCGTTTTGGGGGAGGCCTTGGGGTGAGGAGACAGCGTGGGGGGCTCTGGGTGTGCTGAGCAGGGGCAGGGAGAGACCCCCCCCACGAGGGGCCCAGCACCAAGCCCAGCACAGGAGCCTCCATGGGGCTGGCTCTGGCACCAGTCTCAGGGGAATGTTTGGGTATTCATATTTTCATATATTCATATATTCCCTGATTTGGGAACGTTTGGGTGCCCAGCCCCTGATTTGGAGGGTGAGCCAGACGGGGCTGGGTGCCCCCACTCTCCCTCCCTGCCTGGTCCCCATCACAGCCCTGCAGCTGCTCCCGCTGGGGCGATGCCCTGGGGGCACCCGTGGGGCTCAGAGGGCACCCCAGGGGGGGCACTGCCTGGATTTATCCTCACATTGCCACCACTTTAGAGCCCCAAAATCACCACGTTCACAAAAGAAACTCTGGGGTGCAGTCAGCCACTGCAAACACCCTCCACAGCCTTTCCGCTGCCTTTGAACACGAAGTGAGGGGCAAGAAGAGATGGCATTTTTATGCATTATTTCTGTCTTCCCAAGCTTTTTTCTTCCCCACAAATATTGGCCATCACAGGAATTAATTAATCTCAGCGACCCAGGAGTGGGGCAGGCTCTGCAGCAGAGCATGCCCTGAACCCCACAATCCAGGATGTGCTCCCGGGCTTGTTCCAAGTGTCTTTTAATACCAAAGAACACAACAACTTAAATGCCATCCCCTGGTTTTATGAAAAAGCAATATAGGAGAGTAAATAGGGCAAATACCAACAAGGCGGGACACGCGAGTCGAATCGAACAATAAATTCAAATAATATCACTAAATCGAAGAGCCAGGCGGTGTCTGAGAGCTCCTTTCCCCATGACTTTTCTGGAGAGCCGAGCAGCCGAGCACATGGAATAACCCATTCTCCTTGCCCATTAACAGCGACAATCAAGGCTGGATTAAACCTCTTCAAATAATTCTCCAAGTAGAGATAAAGCATAAAAGAGAGAGACAGAAAAAAAATCCAGCGTATCCTTTCGCCGCTGGTAATAAGCTTACGCCTGGAACAGACTTGTTAAATAATTAGAGTTAAATTACCTCCTCTCCTACCACCGCCTTTCCCAGCTTCACCTCTCCAAGCTGTGGCTTGATGGAGAGGGATGGGTGTGGGGACACGCGGCAGCGGAGGGTGACACCTCGCTCGGGGCAGCTGTGGTGGCTTTCTCTGGAGCTGGTGATTCCTGGTCCCCAGGGACCCGGAGCAGCCCCGGCTCCCAGCACCCCCTGGATGCTCTTCCTGCATGCCCTGGCCTCACACACACCCTGGGACCTGCCAGAGCCCAGCCCAGGTCCCTGCTCAGAAACAGAAGGCACAAAAAAAGGAATTGAGATTTGCAGATCTGATAATGAGCCAGTTAATGACATAAATGATACCTCAAGAACCTCACTAAACCATCCAGGTCCTACAATTTAATCTGTAATAAATACTCCTGCATCATTGCGAGATGGCTGCTCATAATGGCAAATGAAATATGCTGGTATGATAGGTACAATAAATCTGGATTTTCCTATGGTTCCCTCAGGCTAGAACAATATGTAACCAGAGTGCGCACTGTCAGGATGAGCAGATCTCAAAGCCATCATAAAATCTAAATGGGGACTAATTAGGAGGCCCTTCCCTTCTAGAGTTACTATTTCTATTGACATTTTCCATGCATGAGCCCCTCCATAACATCATAAGTCACCAAGATAAGAACTCCCTAGATTATAGGGAAAAAGCTTTAATGGAGAAGTTGAACTCAAAGGCGATGCATAAATTTTCCTTCTGATACCCCGGCAAGTCTGTGTTCAGTACTTTCTTTACAAACTTTCCTCCCCAGTGCCCGCCGCTGCTCTGTCCGGCCCGTCCCCGCGCTGCGGCGGGCACAGGCGCGGGGCG
>VZSE01015162.1:117233-128300 GCA_013398275.1 Promerops cafer
GGATGGGTGACATGGGATGGGGGACAGGGCGACAAGGGAACAGGAGACAGGGATACACAGGATGGGTGACATGGGATGGGGGACAGGGGGACAGGGGGACAGGGAAGGGGGGACAGGCAGCGCAGCAGCAGGCGAATGTGCTGGGGCACAGACATCCCCTGGCACTGCCTGCAGCAGCCTCGCAGGGCCCGGGCTGCTCCTGGCTGAGCACAGAGCAGGATTTATTGCCTGCTGCCAGCAGCCTGCACATTCCCTGTCCCTGTCACACTCCCCGGTGACTGCCCTTGTGGCTCTGCGCACGTGCCTGGCTGCAAAGGAGTGGGCAGGGAGCACATCCTGCCTCCTGCATCAGTCACCTCACACCCAGCCTCCAGCCGCAGGATTAGGAATCATCCTGCCATCATGACCACAGCATCCCAGAGTCCCAGAATCCCAGAATGCCAGAATCCCAGAATCCCAGAGTCCCAGAGTCACAGAGTCACAGAATCCCAGAGTCCCAGAGTACCAGAGTACCAGAATCCCAGAATCCCAGAATGCCAGAATCCCAGAATCTCAGAGTCCCAGAGTCCCAGAGTCTCAGACTGGGGGTGTCACCCTCTGCCTTCTTCCCACCCACCCAGTTACAGCCGGCCCGTGCTTCTCTGTACTGGGCCACCAGAACAGGGATGTTCTCCTCAAGGTTGTCCATCTCTGCAGACTGGAACTGCCAAGTGGGAGGTGTCCTTGCCCATGGCAGGGGGTGGAACAAGATGAGCTGTAAGGTCCCCTCCAACCTAAACCGTTCTGGGATTCTATGATTTCATGAAATTGCAGGGAAAGTTGGGAGAGTGTGATGTGTGCCAAGCATGTTATCAGCGAGTTATTCTTTTGAAATCTTTGTAAATACGATTTTAAAAAATTGTATGAGCTTTTACAAATACTTTCCTCCTTGCATACATGAAAAATAAGAAAACATATTAAAAAAATACTGTAGCAAGGTAACTTGCATTGTAGGGAACACGTAGAGGCTCCTGCTGTTGATCACATTTATCTTCACTTACCAGGGAACACCTAATAAGAAAATTATCAGGTCCCTTCTCACTCATGAATAATAATGCCATAAGGGCTTTGCAAATGGAGGAGTGCAGGGCTAACCCTCCCACTGCTGGAGCTGGCAATCCCTTGCTTTTCCATGGTTTTGGTGATCTGGGGTGAAGAGCCAGCTGGGAGCAGCCAGACTGCAATTCCACGGGAGCTCCAACCTTATCCAAATGCTGGAGTTTTCACATTTGATCTTCAAATGCACATTATATTCTTGGAAATTACTGACGTAGGTAAACAAGCATTTCCTCAACAACAGCATTCCTGGAGGATGAGTCTAAATACCCTTTCCTCAACTTTGTGTTTGCACAGAGTTATACAGGGGAAATGAGCCTTCGGAGAATTATTAGAGGGCAAACGAGAAGCAGCCAAGTTTATGAAAAACTAGCACACGAATGACTGAGAGGATAGAGATCTATATCCTAAGTCAACTCCAGCTCCAGCTCATTTTTGTTTGAAGGAGAAGCGCTGGCGGGTGTGATTTACTCTGTATTTTCTAGCAGGGTGTCGCCACGGAGGGGTCCTGCTCCTCATTCCCCAAAAGCAGCTCACCAAGGCTCCCAGTAAAGAGAGGAGGGCGAGAGGTGAGCACTGGACAAGGGCTCCCGGGGCGGCCGCACCCCGAGCTCCCTGTGCTCACGGCCCTGTGCTCCCACCACCCCTTTTCCCTCGTCCCCGCCAGCAGCCCTGGCAGTAAATGCACAGCCCCATCCCACACTCCCCATCCAAGGTTCTGAGGAGACTCCCCAAGACTCCCCAAGACTCTCTCTGCATCTGGAATCAGAGTCAAGATTTCCCTGGCAGAGCCACTTGCACGAAGTTATGCTCAGATGCTCTGCAGTGCCGGTGTATAAATATCAATCACCCGCCAGCTTCTCACTAAAAGGATGGGAATTCAGGGAAATCAAGATGAAATATAGGTAGGATTTCATGCAGCACCACTTCTTGGTCAGATAGCAGTTGGGTTTAAATGGATCCAGAAACCCTTCCCGTGAAGATGCACAGAGTCCAGCGGGATCCCTGGAGCTGCAGCAGGGCTGCTCAGGCCTTTTATTCCAAATATTCCCTTCATGGGCTTACACTGTGCAAATGGGGGTGGGTGGGTTTGTTCAGTGAGAGAAAGTAATTCAAACCCAGCAAAATCAATAGGAAAATTCATGAGCGATCTCTCCTGCCAGCCATTTGCTTCTGCTCTTCCCGTGGCTGTTCCCGAGGCAGACGTGGGAGCCTCGGCCACACTCCCCAGCAGCTCGGGCTGCCACGGACTGGGATGGCCCCGGCACCGCGCCCAGCACCGCCGCCCACCAGCGGTGTGCCAGGACCTGCAGCTGCACGCGGCTCTGCACCCAGAGAGCTCTGGCCACGAGGCCACCCCAAACCCCCCAAATCCTGGTGAAAACACTGGTGGGTTTTTCTCTTGTCACCCCCGAAGGCACGTGATGTTTGCAGAGATTTCTGAAGGTGCCCGAGCATCCTCCCGACTTGCCCGCACCTCGAGGAGGCACCTTTGCTCCCAGGCGAGTCCCAGCTGGACACTGCAAAGGAAGGATGATTTATCAAAGGATGTAAATCAAGCTGGCTGTTTAGCAGTGCTGATTTAGAGCGAGAACGGCCGGAAGCACGGCCACGTCCACACACGACAGCTCCGTACCCGCCGCCGCGGCACGGCAGGACCCATTTAGTCACGGCACCCACCTCTGTGTGCCCTTGCGTCCCTCCAAAGAGCCAGAAGGTGGGCAGAGAAGACTTCTAGCCCACAGTAAGGATAATCCTGGCCCATACGCAGCCCATCTCCCTCCCGGCCTGTGCAGCCTGCGCTCGCGCCGTGTTCACGGGCCGTGCGTCGCCGCGGTGCCCGGCGCGGCACAGCCGGGCACGCAGGGAGCCCCCATCCTGCCCCAGGGCCAGTCGGCCCCGGCCTGGGGGCGCCGTGCAGGGGAAGGGCGAGCTGAGGGCACGCGGTGGCCGCGGCTCTGCCGTGGGGCGCCGGTGCCGTGACCCGTCCGCTGGGGCTCCGCGGAGCTCGGAGCGGCAGGAGCCCCGGGAGCCCCGGGGGACAGCAGCAGGACACCGTCCCCAGGCTGGGGGTCACCCTGCCCCCAGGAATGAGCCACTCAGCTGCCACAAGTGGGGAAGCAGAGCTGCTGAGCAATTTGCCGCAGTGCAAAGACCGGGGAACGGCTTTGTCGGGAGCAGCGCCGTTGTTAGCATTATTATTGTTATTACGACTATTTAAAGAGCATCCCAGATGTGTGTGGCACTTTATGGACAAAAATAATGGATGGGCCTTGCCCCCTGAAGCTGAAAATAGCACAAGCCCAGCCCCAGACAACAATGAGAGAGGCTGTGGAGAGCTGGAGTGAGGCTCTGACGAAAGAGCAAGGGTTGTACCTGTCCTGACCTCTGCTCCCACACTGACCTGCTCCAACTGCCACCACAGAGGGTGGCTTCCACTGATTTGCACTAAACATCCAGTAGCAAGGATGGGATAGTGGTTTGGATTATTTTCTGTCTCTCTCTAGAGCTGAAGGTAGTGTGGGTGAGGGAGACAGATGCATCAGCAGTGACACAGAGGGGAAATGGCTTCCCACTGCCAGAGGGCAGGGATGGATGGGTGTTAGAATTGTTCCCTGGCAGGGTGGGCAGGCCCTGGCACAGGGTACCCAGAGCAGCTGTGGCTGCCCCTGGATCCCTGGCAGTGCCCAGGGCCAGGCTGGACACTGGGGCTGGAGCAGCCTGGGACAGTGGGAGGTGTCCCTGCCATGGCAGGGGTGGCACTGGGTGGGATTTGGGGTCCCTTCCAACCCAAGCCAGTGTGGGGTTGTGTGAAGAGGTGCCCGGTGGGGATGGGGGTGAGCAGAGACAGGAGCTCAAGGATCCCACCCAGGGTAACCACAGCCCTCAGTGTTTTCAGGCCGTGCACTGGTCTGAGGCTGGCGTTCGGGCACTTGTCCACACCAGGACCTGTGGCCGTGTCACAACAGTCGGGGTGGCAGAACCCACTCTGCTCAGCACCAGGACTGGGATCCAAAACGCAATGCAAGCCCAGCCCAGAGCTCATGTGAGGTACAGAAGGCTTCCTGCAGCTTTTAATGAGTTGTGGATTGGGTGCCAGCCCATTCCAGTGCTGTTTTGTGAAATTACTTAGATTTATGTCCAGCTATTTAATATCAGCCTGGGAAAAAAAAAAAAAGCCTTGCCTTTGCTCGGCTCGGTGTGACGGTGTCACTGCTGCTGTGTCCACCCAAAGATTCTAATTTTTTATCCTGTTCATTTTTTTCCTCTTTGCACTGATTATTTTTCTCCTAATTTGGTGATCTCAGCGAGATGTTTGGGATGCACTTGACAGAGCATAATATATCACCTGTCGAGAGACCCCGGCCTTAAAAAAGTGGGAAAATTACTGGTATAATTACAGAGTAAACCCTTGTCCGGGAAGGGAACGCCTCGGAGCCGGGGTGCTGCAGGAGCTGCTCCCCCCCTGGAGCCCGGAGTGGGACACTGAGCCCCGCTGCCCCTCGGCTCTGAGACACCCCCACTGATTGTGTTAGTACCAAAGCGACACCAAAGGGGGTCAAGTAAATAAATATGCATGTCTCACCAGTGCAAAATAATAAAATTCCAATGTGTGCAAGCCTGCTTGTTGAACATATGTTTGCAGCACGGCTAAGCCATCTGGCTCAATGTCAAGCATTTACACCAACTGCAGTCTTACACTACCTGACAGCAGAAAAGCTTTATTCCCCTGGTGTTTGGGCACAAATGGAGAAATATTATTGAAATGATTATCTGCATCAAGACTCAGATTTGGTTTGACATTTAGCTGGCTCTGTTTAATCCAAAGGGTTGTCTGAATGAATAAAGAGAAGGGTTCCTCCAGAAGATGCTGCGAGCAGCCAGGGAAAGCCAAATGATTAATGAGACTGAGAGGCTGGGTGGACCCTGCCCACCTCCACCCAGACCTCGGTGCCAAGAACTGCATCGGGAATCAGGCTGAGGCTTCTGGAGCCTGTCAGGAGGGTGCTCACGGCCGAGGGGGCTCTGGGTTTGGACCTTAGGAAAACAACAGAAACGAGCAGGGTGCTCCCGGGCGGGAAGGAAAGGTCCGTGTCCTCATTAAACACCATCTCTGAAAAGTCTCAGGTCCCCGTGGTGCCTGGTTGCAGCGGGATGCGCTCAGACCCCGGCGCGGCACGGACGGGGGTGCCTGGGCTGGGGGCCCTCCTCCCACACCCCCACCCCAGCGCAGGGGCTGTCGGCAGCACGGCCCCACCGAGGGCACCCCCACCCGGAGAGGATCCCCCTCTCCAGAGAAGCCTCCTATAACACAGGGGTGAAAGGAGGAGCCCACACCAAGTTTGGGGTGCGCTGACAGGAGCCAGGGGGGAGCAGGGGCCATTTTAACTCCTGGGGTTGCTGAAGGCTCAGTCTGACAGAGACAAATTCATGCCAGAAACCAGAGATAGTGTATTTTAAAATGAAATGGGATAGAGCGCCGGGCACGGGGCTCTGAGCAGCGTCACGGTCCAGGAAATGCCTCTTTGGGAGCAGCAAAGCGCAGCCGCTCCTGTGCCACGGCACAGCAGCCTGCCCACGGCTTCCCTTCTTCCTCTATGCCTCCACTTCTGATTGTTGATTTGGATTTAAAACTAATTCGGTGATTTGAGTTTAATAAGAATGTTAGACATGATTTCCTTCTCACTCTTACTTTTAATTAACTTTTTAATTGAGATTTAAATGAATTCTAATGAACAGAATTGGTAGCCTAATTGATTTGTTGCACAGCGTGGTGAGGGATCAGTATGCCGGCAGCATTTTGATATATTACTGTGGGACCTCAAACAGTTTACAGGTTAATTTTTTGGCAGAGGTTACTTAATGGCAGCCGAAAACAATAATTTACGCTGGATTGATTAGTAAAGGGCTCCTGGTAAGCATGTGGTCCACGCTGGTTAAACGAGTTCCTGGTTATGCCTTTGTCACCTTGGCCTCTCCTTGGGAACACAACTGGGGCTTGTCCAAGAGGAGTTTTTGCCCAGTTGTGCCCAGATGCAAACTAGGAGTGGCAGAATTCCTAAATAAATCCATAACACGTTTATTTCCGTGAAGAACTGCAAAAATGCACTCCCCTATCCCACTGAGAGCTAGGAGCAGTGAGGAGCCTGGGAGCACAGGGGGACACAGGCTGTGGCCTCAGGCCACGCAGCGACCCTGTGCTCCCGCTGTGAGCCAGACAGCCCAGGGTGGGAAGGGAGAAGGGGAGCCGAGGCAGGGCCAGGCGAGGACTGGCCCACCATTAATTGCCAGCTCCCGATTTCACAGCTTTGGGAGCAAATCAGCCGCTCAGAAGCGCCAGCCTGCTGAAACACCAACTCATTTTAGTCTCTGGATACTGACCCTCCGTCAGGAAAGCTCACCAGAGGCTGGGGCTGGCAGGAGGGGACTGGGGGGACAGAGGCAGGATCGGGTCCCTGCCCAGCCCGGGCTGGGGGGGCCAGTGGTCCCAGCGCCACCCCCAGGGGCTCTCCCTGGCCCCCGGGCTGGGCGCTGTCCCAGCCCCGTGTCCGTCAGGGACACTGGAGACAGCGGAGCGCGGCGCTGAGCGGACGTTACCGCAGTCGGAGCGCAAAGCAGGATGGATGGGAAGGGAGAGCGGGGACGCTGCGGGGAAACGGGATCAGAGAGAGGAATATTGCCAGCAGCACCCGAAACCCTTGAAATGCAGAGCGCTCCCGAATCTAACCCAGTCGGGTCTAAAAGTTCCATTTTACGATCTGTAGGGAATTTATGTGAAAATAATGCTCAGAGACTGGCACTTTTTTTCCATAATACCAAGCTGTTAGGTGGGAAGAGAGATCCGTGGAGAACATTAAAATCTCCTCCTGCCCCTAAACAGAGGTGGGCAGAGCTGCTGCCTGCCCGCCCCCCCAGCATCCATTATTTGCTTCAGGCTGCTCCACTCGGGGTATTTGGTGCATCAGGAGCTGGAGATTAAAGGGAGAGCCTTTCTCAAATGCCGATTAATTTTGTTTTTCAACTTCTTAAGCTTCTGTTAACACCTTTTCTGCAATCAGTACAGTATCTTTTAAGTTAATTAGTTCTGGAAAAGAATTACCAGTGTGATTTGTGCTGAGCCCTCCCTCCCTTTCACTCACCAGACAGAGCAGCCTCTGATGGAGATAAAAGGGACACTGGAGGCTCCTCCAGCGACAAGAGGTGTTTGAGAGGAACTCCGATAACATCTTCAAACCATTTATCCCCGTTCAGCTCTGCAAATGGGGAGAGAGAAGGAGTGAGCTGGAGCCGGTGTGTATTTCCGTAACCTTTGGAGCTTTCTCCTGAATTATTTAGATCCCCAAACACCCCACATTCCAGGCAGGGAGCACCTCACTGAGGCCCACTGTGGGTCCTCCACAGCTGCTCACACTCGGCTCCCCTGCTCTTCTTCTCCTCACCCTGGAAATCGCTGTTTTATGGGCCATGCTGCACAAGGCCCTGCGAAGCTGAGCTGAATTCTGGGTTCCACACGGACTGTGAACTTTTAAAATGAATGATGTGCATCACTGCTGTGCTGCCAGGGGCAGGCTGCCAGCAAAGCCAGCGCTCCCACTCTCTGTCTTGCCCCATCTCAAGGGTTGGGGAAGCAGCCTCGGGTGCCTGGAGCCAAGGTGTCCCCCCCCCGTGGAGCTCTGTGTGTGTCCCCCTGTTCTCACACGCCTCCTCTCCCCACAGTGAACTTTCACAACATCTCTTTGACTCAGTCGGGCTCAGTAACAGCAGAGATCAATTGGCAGTGCATAAATTTACCTTCAGAGCAGCCCAAAAGCTGTCGCAGGTGGTTGGTGTCCTCCTCTGCAGCGTGGCTCGGTCTCCTCGCGGAGAGCAGCGGTGGCAGCCAGAATTCCCTGTGCTCCCAGCCTGGGGGGAGCCCAGAGACAAGCCCAGCTGCTGCTGTGAGCTCCAGCTGGAGGGTGGGTCAGGGCAGGCAGAAGGGAGCAGCAGAGCCGCATCCTGGGGGCTCCCACAGCGTCCAGGGGTGTCCCCAGCTCCTAGGAATCACAGATATCAGGAAAGCTAATCCTGCTGGAAACACACGCAGCAGTAACGACAATATTGGCTTACACTATTAATTCTTCCCACTAAAATCAATTCATTAAATCCAAACAGAGAACATTTATATATAAAAATGTTCATTGAAGCCTGTTTTTTTCCCTTTAAACCCCAAGTCTAGCAGTGCCCAGTCTGTCCCTCCTGGAGTTTGCATTTAGAAGTATGATCACTCCCAACTTTCCTGCTTTCAGTGGGAGGAGGTTTATTCATAATTTGCGTGGGAAAAGCCTGGGCTATTTGGCAAGACACATTATCCCACTGATTCCGACTTAGTTAAGCTAAATCAGCCAATAAGCCAGGAGAAACTTTGCAACAACTGGAAACGCCTTGAGTGGGAACTGGCTGCCTTAATGAAAATAAATCTCAGTTAACCCATAACTGAGCAAAGAACCGGGTATTGCCTTACACCATTGCCCAGCTGCTCGGCCCCTCACTGTAAACCCTGCTGACAGTGAGGGGTGGGCTGCACTGCTGGCTCAGCTGAGGATTCCACCCCAGCCCCGGGGCTTCCCTCACAAGCCAGAAAAGCAATGAGAGAAGGGGGAATCCTCCAGATTCCTGTTGCCATTGGGACAATCTTGCTGGAAAGAAGGAGCCAGCCTGGTGCTGCCCAGCCACCACAACTCCTCCTCTCTACATCCAATTATTTTCTTTTTTAATGGAGCTACCCAACATGGCTTTGTTGCCCACTCCTCTATTTTTCTTCAAGCCATCTTTAGGGCTGAATTATTTTGCAGAACTGGCTGGAGCTTTTTTGCATATTTGATTGTGTTTAATTGTAAAGCTGGCAGGACTGGCTGTCTGGGTGCTGCTGCAGCTCACGGCTTCCCTAATGAACACAGCTCTGGTGTGAGGAGACCCTGGTGCCATCAGCACCCGCAGTCTGTGCAGCAGGGGCCCCTGGAATGGAGCCACCAGGTCTGGGGTGGCCCGAGCCATGGCTGCCCATGTCCTACCCCACCTGTAAAGGGCCGGGCAGTGTTTAGGGGTGAAGGTGAGCGGTGGTTGCACCTCCTTGTTCCCAGCCCAGCTGGCCCTGGGCCCCTCCCGGCCCCTCCCCGCTCCCTGACCCCCAGGCTGAGCAGCTCAGGGAGCCAGCACCCAGCCTGTCCCCAGGGCAGCCCTGAGGGTGTCCCTTTCCTCTTCCCTGATGTCCCAGCACCGGGCTGATGGACCCCTGCCACGGCTGGGCCACCCTGGGCAGGCCCTACGTGAGCTGCAGCAGGAACCCCCCCAGCTCAGCGTGGCGTGTGATCATTAGAGAGGAGCCATTTAATTTATTTTTTACACACTGCGGTTAATTACAGCGTCTCTGATTGTGCTGATCGTTCCTGCCCCTCCTCAGCCCGGCAACCAACAGCGCCTGGCGGGTGCGGGACACGGCGCCTCCGTTTGTGCTTGGCGTGGACCCAGCTCACGCGGCTGCTCCGGGGCCCTTCTCCTGGATTCCCTGCCCGAGGGAGCCGGGCTGGCACAGCACGGGGGGGATGCCCACCCTCCCGGGCCGCCTCGTGCCTCTTTGGGACGTTTGGGAGATTGCTTCCCCGCGCCTGTGCCAGGGCGTGAGCGCTGGAAACGGAGCAGTGCCAGGGACAGGAGGGGCTGGGCCACGTGCAGAGGCTGACAGCCTCTCTGGGGGCGCCTGTTTCTCCTTCGGTGGCACAGAAATGAGGACGTGCTTCCCAAAATCCTGCAGCCCGCTGCAGTTACGTACCAGGAGGGTTTCCTCCCGCGCTCATCGCTGCTTTTTTTTCTCTTCTAGATGATGCTCTGAGTAACTGCCTCTATGATATCATCTGCTGAGGTCTTTCGAATCTCTGCTCTGCATGAAAGACAAAGAATTCTCCACAATTAATGTGCTTTGAGGGTTTCCTGTCACAAGGAACATAATTAACTCTTTGCTGGCCTAACTAATTTCTGCATTTTAAAAAGTAGCCTGATAATGACAAAAGTGGAACACTCAATCCACAGGATAGCCATTAACGGCGCTCCAGCATTGTGCAGGCTCCATTCAGCCCACAATTACTGTCAGGGAATGGCACTGGAACCTGCTCCTTGTACGCAAACAAGAACGCTGCTCGTTAAAGGCCACTTCCAATAACGCACAATCTATATTTGTAATGAGTATTTGAGAAAGGAAATAAAACCCTGGGCTCCGAAACCTGTGATACAATTATTATTCTTTTAAAAACAGACTTTTTCGGGGCTGGCAGATGTTGGCACAGTGGAGGATACAAGGTGGCTGTTGTAGGAGCTTGGAATCCAGGGATGAACAGCCGGGCTCAAGGTACCAGGGGTGGAAAGCTGGGCTGAGGGAAATCTAAGTCCATGTTAAATGGGAGAGAGATGGAGGTGTTCCCCTGGAGAAGGTTCCAGAGCGAGCTCAGAGCCCCTTGCAGGGCCTGAAGGGGCTCCAGGAGAGCTGGAGAGGGACTGGGGACAAGGGCTGGAGGGACAGGACCCAGGGAATGGCTTTCCCAGGATTAGATGGACTATTGGGAAGAAATTCCTGGCTGTGAAGGAGGTGAGGCCCTGGCACAGGGTTCCCAGAGCAGCTGGGGCTGCCCCTGGATCCCTGGCAGTGCCCAAGGCCAGGCTGGACACTGGGGCTGGAGCAGCCTGGGACAGTGGGAGGTGTCCCTGCCGTGGCAGGGGTGGCCCTGGGTGGGCTTTGGGGTCCCTTCCCACCACTCCTGGGATTCTGTCCCATGACCGACGTGCTTTGCTGCGCGCACCCAGCGCAGCTGCGGCTCCCGCACGGCCGCTCCCCCTGCCCCGGGCCGGCGCACCGGCGCTACCGGCGGCTCGGGCCGCTCCAGGGTCCCCGCTGTCCCCGCTGTCCCCGCCGTCCCCGACAGCCCCGACACCCCTGACACC
>VZSE01015162.1:135038-149126 GCA_013398275.1 Promerops cafer
GCCCCGGGCCCGGGCAGCCCCCGCGGCACCCCGGCTGCGGGACCCCGGAGCGGCGCAGAGCCGCCTGCGGCCCCGCCGCAGCTCAGCCGGGAGAGCCGGCAATGCTTTCATCGGGGAGCCACGGATCTGCACACCGGGGCTCGGCCCCTCTCCACGGCCACAAACAACGAGATTTAGCCATCCCTCACAGGTGATCTCTGGCCTAACCATGCACAGATTAGGATCCGGAGGATGCTAAAGGTTTCACAGTCCCCCTCCAGTGAGACAGGGGAGCGAATGCAGGAGTTCCAGCAGCACTGGGCTCATTTCTGGCCCGCACAGCTCGCAGCTCCCCTCCTGCAGCCCTCTGGCAGGCAGGCCGTGGCCCAGGTGGGTGCCCAACGCCTTCTGCTATCAGGGATTATATCCTGAAGCCAGAGCTAACGGGGTCACTTTTTGATGGACCGTGTTGGGACAAATGTGGGATCCCTGAGAGAGCTGGGGGAGCATCCCCTGTCCAATGGGTTGTTGATGTGTCCTCTGCTCCCCGTGGATCTGCCTCGCTTGGGTGGTCTCCAGTTTTCCTCCAGGCCAGGAGGGACCGGGGGCAGTGGTGCCTTGGCAGGAGTTCATTGAATCACGGAATGGCTGAGGCTGGAAAATTCCTCTCAAACCATCGAGTCCAGCTATTCCCCAGCAGTGCCCAGGCCGCCGGCACCCCACGTCCCCAAGAGCCACATCCACACGGCTTTTAAATCCCTTCAGGCCTGGGGACTCCACCCCTGCCCTGGGCAGCTGTGCCAGGGTTGGACAAACATTTCCTTGAAGAAATTTTCCCAATATCCGACCAAACCCTCCCCCGACAGGCCCAGGGCTGGGCTCCGTGCCCGGATGGACACAGGGAGGGAAACCGGACGGGGAGCTGTGGCATCGGGGTGAACGCAACCCACAGCTGCTCCCGGGGGTCCCGGGACCCCACCCCGCCCCATCCCCGGCTGCTTCCGCAGTCCGCGTCCCCGCTGCCGTCGTGGGGCTGCTACTTAATTAATTAGGGAGGAAAAGCTGGCGAGCCGGGAGGGAATCGCAGATCAGAGTGTGCTGTTTGGCGCCGGCACGGGCTCATTTAACAATTCAAGGGTCACTACCTGCAAAAGTGAGGACACCGCTTACAAGCGCGCGGACCCCGCCAGCGACAATGTGCGCGTCGGGATAATGAACTTAAAACAATCGTAATTAGCAGGCCGAGACAAAGGATTAAAATTAAACCTGAATGCCGCGGCGCGTGCAGCTCGCTTGTAGAACAGCGCTAAGCCAGCTTAATCCATTTCCATTGGGCGCGGGCCGGCGGCGGCGGCGCGGGTCGGGGTCGGCGGCTGCGGAGCCGCGATACACCCGCCCGCCGAGAAGGCGCGGGGCCCCCGGGGGACGCCGCCCGCCCGGCGGCCCGGGGGAGCGGGTGTCAGCGTGTCCGCGGGCCGGCGGGGCGCCCCGCCATTGTGCCGCCGTTGTCATTGACTGATCGGGCCCTTTGAGCGCGCTTTCAGAGTCAATGGACCCACCTGAATAGATGAAAGGCAGACGGCTCCTGACAAACAAGGGGCTGCGGAATATTCATTGTGCATCTGCGAGGGAAAGATTAATGTATTAGAAATTAAAATGGGCCCGGGCTGTATGATCTTGCTCTAACACTTGGCCAGACCTGTGTCACCCACCGCGAGCGCCTGAAGTCGGCAGACAATCCTGCCAAGGTACTGGGAATCATTAAGCATCCGGCTATTGTGCGCGGTGAATAATAAAACTTTCCCCCTATTCTTTGCCCGGAGCTGACAATGAATAATTCCGGAGCTATTTGCAATGTTAACAGCACCTATCTTGCCCATCCATTCCTTCACGATAAGGATGGAAATATGCATTTCAACAGTCTGCACAGATAGTGATTCACAGGCGCTTCAAAGGACACCTGCCACTCAAGCGAAGGGCTGTCAGTCTCCCGCCGCCGCCGCTGCCAGCAAAATGGCGAAAAAGATTATCTGCACTTTATTCCTTTTCTCCTCCGATTACAACACCGGTACGTTTGCCATCGACTGACAAGTGATTTACACTCGCTGCTGTAATGTGGTTAAGCTAGGAAAAGCTATTCTCTTCGGCAGCCCTTATTCCTTCAAGGTTTACAACTGTATCCCATATCCTATCGCGGTGTGATCGCGGCCCTACAGAACGCCATTAGGGGAGATATTAGGAGCGTTTAATCTGTTTGCTGACATAAAGGTGACAGCGATAAAGTCCTGTCTCTGACGCCAGGGCCTGGCCAGCTCAGCCGACTTTTACACAGCAGGAGGGTGGTGGAAGTTCGGGGGTCTGACTGGAGAGGCTCCAGACTCCTCCACAGCGGGTCCTGCGGACGGACCTGCCCATGGGGACTCCTTTTGGCTGGGAGAGGGGTGAGCTGTGGATGTCCCCGTCCTGGCAGCGTCCCAGGCCAGGCTGGCCAGGGCTTGGAGCAACCTGATCTAGTGGATGGTGTCCCAGCCCGTGGCAGAGGGTGGACATGAGATTTCAGGTCCCTTCTAACAGAAACCAGTCTGGGATTCTCGGATTCCATGAGTCTGGAGCCTGTCACCGTGGTCTCCTGCAAGCAAGCAGGTGGAGAACAGCCCCTGGCCTTGCACCCTTCACCCCGGACAGCTGCCCAGAGCAGGCTGTGCCAGAGCCAAGCAGCTCCCAGGCAGCCACAGGCCCAGCCAGCAGCGCAGCAGCTGCTCCTGCTCCGCTCTGGGTGCTCCCAGGGCAAATGCAAACAAGCAAAAACCCTGCTGCAGTGCTCCCATTTATCGGAAATATTTTCCAGATTATTTGCTTGAAATTCTTCCGCCACAATCTTTCCATTGTGCCTGTCAGGAGGAGTCCCTGCACAGCCAGGCTGTTCTCCATCAATGTCCACTTCCTCTCTGTGCCAGCGACAGGAATACTGGGAGTGACTCAGAGCAGCAGCTCCAGCTCCCTCCAGTGTGAAACAGTTTTAGTTGGAGAGGAAGAGGCACTGCGGCTCTGTGTGCCCTGGTGGCACCATTTTCACCTCACCAGCCGCCCTGGGTGAGGGGCTGGGGACACCAAAGTCCCCAGATCTGCCCTGCTCTGTGCGCTGGCACAGGTGCCCAACGCCAACAGCTGCTTTGGTGCCAGCCGCAAAGCGCTGCCGGAGCGGGGCTGGGCACCGGGGCTGGGGGGGTCCCGGTCCCACCAGAACACACCCGTGGAGCTCAGCTGTGCTGACCGGAGCCGGGGTGGCAGGGATAATGAGTCATGGGTTAATTATAGGCTACTCTGATCCTAGTAAATGGGACAGATTGGAAACGGGGTCCTGCGGTCCCCAAAGCTTGCAAGAGCTGGAGGGGCGCAGGAGCTGTGCCAGTGCCCTGAGACCAGGAACCAGGAATTCTGGGGGCAGCACAGGGACCAGGGCCCACAGGAGCCCCTGCAGAGCCCTGCTCTCCCCGTGGGCACCACCCCCGTGAGAGCCCCAGCTGTGCCTGTGCCAGACACAGCTGGCATTTCTGCCTGGCTCTGCGGCGGTGCCGCGCTGCAAATCCAAACTCACGGGGACTCTGGTGCCTTGCCACCCCTCCAGCACCGCCCCACAGCCCCCAGAGCCCTGTGAGCATCCTGCCTCCTCCCAGCAGCTCCACACACAGACTTTCACAGCTTCCCTCCAGTGCGGAAGAGAAGGTCTCCCGAGCTGGGGGCACAGCAAGGCCAGGTGGAAATCTCTCCCTGAAGGGGAGCTGTTAAGATCGTGTGGAAACAGTGTCTGCTGTGGTTTTTTAAGGAAAGAAACAGTGCCCAAGTCAGGAGCACGGGCCTGCCCTGACACCTCTGTTTGGGAATGGTGCCCTGTCGTTGTCACTACAGAGCTCCAGCAGCTCCGTGAGGCCTCTCCAGTGAGGGGACACTGTTGGTCACTTGGGCCTTGGCTCCACAGAGCAGACTATAACCAGTGCTGCCATTCAGCAGAGCCAAAAAGGAGGAAACTGTGGAGCAGGAGCTGTGCCAGCAGGTGTGAATAACACAGATTTGTGCCAAGGAAGTGCTGTTTTCAAGACCACCTCTTTGACCTGCACAGGGGCATTCTGCTCCACAAACAGAGCGACATTTGCAGACCCCTGGAGCTGGCCAGGTCCCTGTGGAATGGGGAAGGTTCTGGTGTCCACTGGCACATTCCCAGCACTGGTCTCTGAGCCAGGTCCCTGTGGAATGGGGAAGGTTCTGGTGTCCACTGGCACATTCCCAGCACTGGTCTCTGAGGATGTGGGTCCCTGTGGATGCATCTGCAGTCAGCCCTCAGCAGCATCTGCTTGTACACAAACATTTGGACCAAGGCGTTGTCAGCTGCAGGAGCACGCGGGATCCCCATTCCAGCTGATGCATTCCCTGGAGGGAGGGTGGAAGAGATCTGCCTTATGCCAGCAGCTCTTAAGCTTAATAAGAGAGTGAATTCAGCCTCCATCCCACTAAATTATCCAGCAAGGGCTGAACCCTATTTTTCTTTTGAAGAAGAACAAGGGCGCTGAAATAATTTGTGGATCTGGGTTCCTAATCTTAAATAATTCTTACCATTTAAAACAGTTTTTGCAGGAAATATTTTATAGTTAGAGAAATAGTTTTTGACATTTTGGGGGGGAAAAGAACAATGGACCGTTTACAGGTCTACACAGTAGATTAATGAATCTAATTGAGTCTGTAGGGAAATGCTTCAGTTTAACTACTGGAACTAATTTATACATTCACTACATCGTAATAAGTCAATTTAAGTTTCTGGAAATAAAACTGGATATCCTGGGTATAGATTTGAACTATAAATTTCTGCAAGAAAGGAGTCTGTGTGTTCATTATACATTGTAAAATTACCATATGGACCTGTCAACACTTCTTAGCACAGCTTTGTAATAATGTCATTTAGTTTAACATTGTAATGTGCCAGCTGAATTAATGCGTGTGGCACAATGAACGCCTCCCACCGCCGGTTTGGGATGGGGGGGCGCAACTTTTAAAAGGGTTTCTTATGCAAAAGAGTTTTGTCTATATTTGCACAGCCAGTATCTGGCCCCTGATCAGGTGGTATCGGCGTGAGTGAGTGCCCAGGACTGCTCAGCTCCCAGCAACTCCTGCTGGAGTCCCAGAGTTTCCAGCCCGCAGACCCGCACTGCCGTGGGCAGGACACGGAGCAGAGCCCTCAGCCAGGCAGCACCAGACACCTCCTGGTTCTCCTCTCGCTGTCGCTGCCGAAGTTCTCCTCCCCGCTCTGGTATTTACGGCCCCGCAGCCGCTGCTCTGCTGCCCTCCAGGCTGAGGGGCAGCCTGCCTTGGTCCAAGCCCTCCCACCCTTGCTGCGCTTCCAGCTCCCCGCTCCCTGTGATGTGCTCATAACACCTCTTTCACTCATCTACTCAAAAAATAAAAGTCCTCAGCGGTAAATGGAGTCAGAGGCAGAAGCAGCAACATTCCCATTCCCTTCTGGTGAGTTACTGGGGGCACTGGTGCAGAGACACATCTCAGACTGGACCCTGGACTTGCCGCCAGACCTGTGTCCAGCTGCCAGCTCACCTGAGAGCACCTGAGCCACATCGCCCTGCCAGAGCAGCTGGGTGAGCCCCCTTTTTTCTGTCCCTCTCTATCCCATCCAGCCCATGCCCCACAGGAGCCCCCAGCCCAGCCTGGTGGGTGAGAGGGGCCCCCGGTCTGGAGGGTCAGGGGTCACAGCTCGCTGACAGCAGCGCTGGGTGCAGGGGGGCTCCCCAGCACATCTGTACCTGTCTCCCACTTTTTCTGCTGTAGGACACCCCAGGACCACGCTCAGCTCCTGGAGGCCCGGGAAGAGCAGCACCAGCCTGCAGGGTGTGTGCCAGGCGGGTCTGCCCCGGGAGAAAACAGGCGCAGCAGAAGGGCTGAAATTCCCTGTTGAATCCTGGAGCCGAGTCCTGCTCCGGCCCGGACGGAGCGTTCCAGCGGCAGAAGTAACAACGGGAATGCACACACAAAACCCAGAATCATCCCCACAGCCTGCAGTGGTGCAAGGATCCAAGGAAAAACTCCTTTAGCAACCCAAAAAGCGATCCTGCAGTGCCGACCATTCTCGACACCGGAGCCGAGGGGAGCTCCCTCCTCCCGAGGATGCTCCACATAAATCGGCTAACATTTTTCCCTTTGTCCTTTTTAGTCTAATTCTTTGCTTTCCTCCCCTCTCCCTCCTCTCTCAGCAGCCTTGGGAAGTGACATTGGAGAGCTCATAAAACTCTAAGGCATGCGGCCGGAGGAGGGGAGGGCAGGTGGACTTCTGCTTAAAGGGGGGAAAATGCACTTGCTAATGTCCCTGTAACTGGGCTGCGGGCATCCAGGTGTGCAGCTTTCCCGTCCCTTTGCTGGTGCCGTGTGCCCGAGCAGCGGCGGCAGCGGCAGCGGCAGCAGGAGCAGCAGCAGCTCCAGCAGCTCCAGCAGCTCCAGCAGCTCCAGCAGCTCCAGCAGCTCCAGCAGCAGCAGCAGCAGCAGCAGCAGCAGCAGCACGTACCTGCCGGCGGAGCGCTGCCGCAGCCGGCTGCCGGCGCGCACAAGCTGCGGAGATGCTGCCTGATTTCCCTCAGGATGCAGCCGGGGAGACTCGAGGAATAGCTAAAATTCCTACCTCGGTGAATTGGCAGAACGGGCTAATCCCCGCAAAGAGACAGGATTTAGGATTTGACTCTGGGGCTCTTTATCCAATCGCACAAATCTGCGCAGCCCCGGCCGTGCCGCAGCTCCGCAGCTGCGGGGCGCGGAGCAGAGCGCTGCGCGGCGGGATGGGTGTGGGGAAACAGACCCAGTTTGGGTAATTAAATATTGCAACTGAGGCTCGGCATCGCTAATTACGTGTTAAAATCCAGCGGCTATTTACATTTCTGCGCCTGGGTTTCTGCTGGAAGCTGACGGTTAATGTCACCGCTTATGCAAACCTGATGGCATCTGCCTGTAAAAGGGTGATTGTAAAAGCTGAGCACTTTACCTATAAATTCATCTCGCTAATAAGCAATGCGCTCATGATTGAAAGTCAAAGAGTCTTTGGAAAGTAGTTGGGTGTTTTATTTCCTTTTAAAAAAACGCGTGTGACGGCAGCGAGGCAAGTTCTGAAGAGCAGCGCGAGTGTCACGAGTGTCACGAGTGCCAGCGCCGTGCGCGGCGATCCCGGGCAGGGTGACAAATGGCGGCTCCTCAATTACATCTTTGCTTTATTCCCCAAGTGACTTGTATTCGGGCTGATATACAGGCCGTGTGATTGCGCTTGTTTCCCAATGCAAGGGAAATGCCCTTCATGAAAACATTATTAATTAGGCGGAGCTGTAATTGTGGGCATGCTGTGGGAGTGGCGGGCGGCTCTGCCGTGCCCAGGTAGCACATCCCTGCCGCTGCCAGAGTGCTCCCACACGTTCGTCCCAGCTTGGCTGGAGCTCGGGGGGCACAGCCCCTTCCGAAACCGCTTTGGCTCTCTCTGGAAACGCCGATTCGCTGTGTCCATAAGAGATTTTTTTCCATTTGTCGTGCGGCCCTTGTTTCCCTTTAATAAACCTGTAATTGTACATGCTCACGGGTATTTGCCGTGCTTCACGCCTTGACATCTCCTGCGTGAACCTTATCCAGGTTAAGAGAGGTCACGAGTCAGTAATGATTTCCCAAGAGCCCCAACCCAGAATCTATTTTTTTTTATTTGGAATATCTTTTATTTAATTAACCACTGAACCAGGCAGACGGTGTTTCCTGCACAGCCTGCCAGTACAAGGAATATTTCAGTGAATTTCCAGCGGGAGGATTTCTCCCTCCCACTGCTCAGGGCGGGCAGTGCCCACAGAACCCCACTCTGGGCTCCTGCTTCCTTTCCCCCTCTTTCCTTCTCTCTCTTTCTAATTATGAAAATCAAGGAACCCATAATTCCCGTGACAGCTGTGACTACATACAGACTTAACCGTAAACTGTGCAGCAAATGCTTGGTTTGTGGAAAATCATGTTCTCTGACATATGTTTCTCATTACGGGGTAGATTTGCAAAGAACGAGGCTGGTTCCTCCTGCAGGTGCAAAGTGGAGCCCTGCATTTGCTGTGCCCTGCTCTGCACCTGCAGCCCAGCACGTGGAGGGACGGGGACAGGGGCTTTGCCTTTCCTTTGCAGTGCAACCAGAGGAGCAACCCCTGCGTCCCCGTGCCCCGTGTCACACGCACCCGAGGGCTCCTGGGAACGCACCACGGCTGTGCTGGGAATAACCTGGGACAGTGAGGGGTGTCCATGGCAGGGGCTGGAACCCAAACCATGCTGGGATTCCTCCCGAGGGGCAGTGGAGGGGCGGGTACCCATCCCTTCTGTCCCGTGACCGGGGACAGGACTCGAGGAAACGGCTGGACCTGAGTCAGGAGAGGTTTGGGTTGGATATCAGGAAAAGGTTCTTCCCCCAGAGGGTGGTCAGGCACTGGACAGGCTCCCCAGGAAATGGTCATGGCCCCAAGGCTGCCAGAGCTCCAGGAATTTTGGACAATGCTCTCAGGAACAGGGTGGGACCATTGGGCTGTCCTGTTCAGGACCACGAGTTGGATCAATGACCTTATGGGTCCCTTTCAGCTCAGCATATTCTCTGATTCTAAGGCTGTCCAGGTCTCTGAGGGTCCCTCAAGTCCCAGGACTGTACTGTGAGGTCTGGGCTGCTGCAGTGGGACCTGTCCCTTGACATGTCACCGAAGAGCAGGGGCTGAGCAGAGGCAATGCTGCAGCAGCCGAGCAGGATCCCAGAGGGCAGGAGGGGGACCAGGGAGGTTCATCTTCGTCTGAGCAGTGGGATGGCGACGGCCCTGGGGAGCTGATGGTCGGTGCCCCCACCGATCCTGATTCCCACCCCTGAGCAGGAGCAGCTCATCCCTCGGCCCCAGGCCCCGCAGGTCCTGCTGCTCCCACTGTGCCGGGCTCAGCCGCTGAGTCCTCCTGCGTCTCCATCCCCTAGTAAAGAACACTTCCTCCCCCTCCTGGCTGCTCTAATTCCATCCTCCCATGGCATTAACTGTGCGTTCCTGCTCTCCCATCGTCAAACATTCTTATTTCCGCTCCTTTCCCGCATCCCGGGTCCACCTGGCTGCACTCAAAATTCCTCACGTCATAAAAAGTTCAAACACTTTGGCGGCAGCAGGTTGCAAACAGAACAGAGACTTCCATGATAATCCAAAGGGGGTTGGCAAATCCATCGGCCGGGAAAAGGAAAGTTTCTGTTTCCTGCAGAGCCATCAGTCTCACTGAAGCAAGCCCTGCATGGAGACTGATCTCACAGCTCAGCCCAGGCCAGTGCTCTGTGGGGGCTGCAGCCCTGCCTCCGTCCCCGGCCATCATCTTCCTCACATTCTCCCGTGCTGACCGGCAGCCGGGCGGGGGCATTGGCTGTGCCAGCGCCGCCCCCTCTCCAAAATCTGAGTGAACTTCCTCTTCCTGCGGGAGGCTCTCACGGGCAGGATGCTTTTGAGCACGTGGAAATCTTGTCCTCCCTTTCAGGGTTGATGCAGATAATTCTGTAGAGAAATTTATTGTAAAAAAAAAAAAAAAAAAATTGCCCAATGCAATCCCCCTGTCTGTGGCAACACCAGCAGAGCAAGTCTAACCTCAACCTCCCTGGAAAGAGCTCTTGGGATAGCAGATCTGACCCTCATCCCTCCATTTTGTCAGCTGAGATCTGTGCAAATTCGGGTTAGAAAGAAAGAAAAAGAAAAGGAAGCTTTAGATGTACAGAGGAATGTTTCCTCGTGTTTATGATACAGCTGCTCCCGAGCAGTGAGAGTGCAGTTGCCATTAAGCATTAACTAGACAGGTATTAGCAATAGCCCATGTCACTGCTTTAAAGGAAATCGATAGACAACATAAATGCAAAATCAAAAGGTTCTTCCCCCGACGGTGTCTTCTTGCCAGCACCGAGCAAACAAAGCCCAAAGCACCTTTCACTGCTCCCCAGTCCCTTCAGCAGACCTGAACTGCCTGGATGTCCTGGGACACATGGGCCAGAGACCCGTGTGGGCCAGAGACCCGTGTGGGTCAGAGATCCCTGTGGGCCAGAGACCCCTGCAGGTCAGAGATCCCTGTGGGTGAGAGATCCATGTGGGTCAGAGACCCCTGTGGGTCAGAGATCCCTGTGGGTCAGAGATCCCTGCAGGTGAGATATCCCTGAGGGTCAGAGATCCCCAAGGGTCAGAGATCCCTGTGGGTCAGAGATCCCTGTGGGTCAGAGATCCCCAAGGGTGAGAGATCCCTGTGGGTCAGAGACCCGTGTGGGTGAGAGATCCGTGTGGGTCAGAGATCCCTGCGGGTAAGATATCCCTGAGGGTCAGAGATCCCCGAGGGTCAGAGATCCCTGCGGGTCAGAGATCCCCGAGGGTCAGAGATCTGTGTGGGTCAGAGATCCCTGCGGGTCAGAGATCCCCGAGGGTCAGAGATCCGTGCAGAGGGCTGTCAGTGAAGCGCAGCCCTCGGTCCGTGGCTGGCCGGACTCGGGCAGGGCCAGCTGGACCCCGGTGGTGCTGGCCGTGCCTGCTGGCCGTGGCCTTGGGCTGGTGGAGCCGCAGAGCACCTGGGCTGGTCGCTGTGACCCCGCCCTGCACAGCCACGGGAGGGGAGGGGAGGGGAGGGTTTGCTGAGCCCACCCCAAGGGTAAGGGGCTTTCCCGGTCTCCCAGGACACACGGGAGCAGGGCAGCTCTTTCCCTGCTCGATAGAGCTCTTTCCCTGCTCTTGGTAACCCCAAGAGCCCGAAGGGCCCAACCTTTACCCGCTGCAGGTCCTACAGCAGCCCTGGGCAGGGCAGGGCACATCCAGGCGTGGAGCATCCCCACGGGAGCACATCCTCGGGGAGCATCAGCCAGGACGAGCCCGAACCGCGGGCGGGGGCGCACGGCCCGGCGCTGGCCGGGCCCGCGCACCCCGAGCTGGGCGTGGCACACCTTGGTGGCCACACGGTCCCGCTGCGGGGACAGCCCCGGGGCCGTGCTGCCTCCCCGGGCAGCAGCTCCGTACCTCTGGCTATGCTCCCTGCTAGGAAATCACACTTCCTTTCAAGGCTGAATTTCTCCAACCTCCACTCCAGGCGTAACTTCGAGTGAAGAATGAAGATTATATTTTTAGGAAGTGTGAGCGTTTGCTGGGGGAAAGCGTACAGAACACATAACGTAAGGAGAGAAGTTGCCTCATTAGATTAATTAACTTGTGCAGGCGAAGCCTCACACGCCAGCTCTGGAAGGAGCAGAGCCCCAGCTGCCACCAGTCCCGGGGGAGGGGAAGCGCCCAGTGCCGCAGGAAGGTTCCTGGCTTGCAGGAGCACAGGCCACAACCTGCGGCCCTGGGAGCCAGTCCAGAGAAGGCCACGGGGCTGCTCCAAGGCCACGGGGCTGCTCCAAGATGCTCTGCTCTGGAGCCAGGCTGGAGAGCTGAGGGTGCTCCCCTGGAGAGGAGAAGGCTCCAGGGAGAGCTCAGAGTCCCTGGCAGGGCCTGAAGGGGCTCCAGGAGAGCTGGAGAGGGACTGGGGACAAGGCATGGAGGGACAGGACCCAGGGAATGGCTCCCACTGCCAGAGGGCAGGGCTGGATGGGAGATTGGGAAGGAATTGCTCCATATGAGGGGTGCAGCAGCTCCTGTGCCGTGGCTGCCAAGGTGGGACCCCTTCCCCAGCTCTGTGCCACCTCCCCGCGCCGCACAGCCCGCTCCCTTCCAACCACCAGCCCTATAACTCAATGTCAAGGGGGCTTATGTAATATTTAGGTGTGTATTACACTAAATTAATCTTAACATGAAAAATCTTTTGATTACATAGTGCGGTTTTGTCATTGATTGATTAATTCATTTATTCATATAGTAATGCTATGTCCAATTTCTATTTATATTCAGTTGTAAGAGAAAGTTCCTATTCATGTCAGAGGAGATGAATTAAAATAGTTATCACTGGTATTTGCCAGCCGACTGTTTCAGAAGGTCCCTTTACAATATGTGCTCTCATTCCTGTACAAGCTGCCTGCCAGGAATCCCTACAAATTCTCATCCTCCCCATGGAAAGCTGGAGTCTGGAGGTGCTGATCCCTTCCAGCACAGAGGGCTGGGGAGCCAGGGGAGCCCCCACGCCCAGGGGAGCCCCCATGCCCAGGGGAGTCCCCACGCCCAGGGAGGAGGGGCCGGGACACCTCCAGGGAGAGAAGGCCAAAGGCAGCGTGGCACCGTGTGACACACGGGACCCTGGCACTGCCATACCCTGGCGTGGCCGTGCCAGCCAGCGCTGGAACTGCGACAGTCATTCCTGGGAAGCAGCCTTGCAGGGCTGGGCCCTGGGAAAGGCTTGGTTGCCATGGCATGAGGCTGCCCTGATGCAGGAAAGATTCCTCTTAATTTAAAAATAATGCTCAATTAATTGTGGTTCTTCTATGGGCTCTGCCATTAAGGCAGAGTGTCCAAGGGCCCCACAGGGCTGTCACCACTGTGACATGTGTCCCCTCAGCCCCACAGCCCCTCACCCTCCTTCCCAGCCATGGAGAGTGTGGGGGAGTGACCTGCTCCATGAGGCGTGTCCCACCCTTCCTCCGCAGCAAAACCTGGGAGCCTGGTCCCAGCCACTGTCCCTCCTTCCCAGCCTCTGTCCCTCCTTCCCAGCCACTGTCCCTCGTCCCCAGCCACTGTCCCTCCTTCCCAGCCACTGTCCCTTGTCCCCAGCCGCTGTCCCTCCTTCCCAGCCACTGTCCCTCATCCCCAGCCACTGTCCCTCCTTCCCAGCCACTGTCCCTCACCCCCAGCCCCTGTCCTTTGCCCCCAGCCACTGTCCCTCCTTCCCAGCCACTGTCCCTGGTCCCCAGTCCCTGTCCCTCCGCCCCAGCCACTGTCCCTCATCCCCAGCTGCTGTCCTTTGTCCCCAGCCGCTGTCCCTCCTCCCCAGCCACTGTCCCTCGTCGTCAGCTGCTGTCCTTTGTCCCCAGCCGCTGTCCCTGGTCCCCAGTCCCTGTCCCTGGTCCCCAGTCCCTGTCCCTGGTCCCCAGCCGCTGTCCCTCCTCCCCAGTCCCTGTCCCTCGCCCCTGTGTGTGCAGCCCCAAGGCTCAGCAGCCCCAGCAGCTCCTGCCTTGCTCCCCAAGGATCCAGCAGGCTGGAATTACCACCAATACGTTCTGTTCCTCTCACACACAACAAAGCCCCGGGGAAGTGGCTGTGTACACACGGAATGTACCTTCTGCTATTTATATGTGTTTTCCTAAATTAAAGGGAATATAAAACCTGTGAGAAGTCTACTTGGAAACATTCCCCTTTTGGGGAGGAAAACACTTCAGTCCCAGCGATATTAGCAGGGAGAGAAGAGGAGAGGAGAGGAGAGGAGAGGAGAGGAGAGAAGAGAAGAGAAGAGAAGAGAAGAGAAGAGAAGAGAAGAGAAGAGAAGAGNCCCAGCGATATTAGCAGGGAGAGAAGAGGAGAGGAGAGGCAGCACGGAGTGGCTCCATGCACCTGGTCGCCCAGAGCGGCGGCCGGAGCCTGGGTGCCCGGTGGGCAGTGTGGCAGCAGCACCAGCCCCCGGGCACGCGGGGTCCACAGTGCCCTCTGGACAATGGAACATCCTGGAAAGCAGCACCCAAATCAGCTGGGATGCTGGGAAAAGAGCAGAGGTGGTGTAGGGCTGGAAACTCAATGGGCTGGGGGGTTAGGGAACCCAGAATACTCTGGCAGCGTCAGGGAATTCCAAAGGGACTTGAGCATCTCCAGAAGTGAGATGTCTCTTTCTTCCATCAAACTCAGAGCCCTGGAAGAGCAGCAAATGCCAGGCCAGGCCGGTGGCACATGCACGAGTTTATTAGGTGGAGATAATTAAAGATAATTAACACCTGGAACAACACCCCTGGGGGTGTGAAGGAGCTCGACTGGGAAGGGCAGGGGCTTCTCCAAGGCCATCCCACCCGAGGCTTCAGCCTGCTGCGAGGTGGAAGCTCTGCGGCCGTGGGCGCTCGCTGGGGGCAGGCGGTGCCTCTGCGGAGCCCCGGGACACAGGGGTGAGGCGCGGGCGGAGCCGGGCGCGGGCGAGGCGCGGGCGGAGCCGGGCGCGGGC
>VZSE01015162.1:149477-161154 GCA_013398275.1 Promerops cafer
CCCCCCGCCGCTCAGCCCCGCCGTGCGGCAGCGGACAGGCCGGGTCAGGGCGGTTCCCGGCCCCGAGCCGGCCTGACTGACCGGCCGGAGCCGAACCCGGCGGGTTTCTGCGCCAGGAGGCGGAACCGGCTGCTGGGAGCCCGGACACCAGCTTGTCCTCCTGCTCTGCTCCCGTGGAGGGCTCGGAACAGGCCTGCGGGGCTCCCTCAGGACGCCGGTGCCGAGGGGCTTGCACTCAGACACTCGATTCTGTTCAGCAATATTTCACACACGCAGGTGTACGGAATCTTCATTTTCATGCAAATCCCCCTGCAGCCAGGCAGGTGCATTTCCTGATCTCTATTCATCATCCAGAAATCCAATAACTTGGCTTGTGTGCTTGCAGCTGGTTAGGGGCTGACCCAGTGTGCACTTGAGCATGGATTTCAGGTCTGGGCAGCAGAGAAATAGCTTATTTCCCCCCTGGCCTTTATAAAATTAAATGCAAGCCCCTCTGTGTTGGGGCAATGTTCATGTTGCAGGATCAAGCATTTAAAAGTCAGGAAATTCCACAACTAAAGGTTACTCCAACAATGCCAAGTTGAGGCATCACCCATTTGATGTGTCTTTTTTTATATACCTAATTATAAATATTAATAATAGAGCAATAAAATAAACAATATTACAATATGATACTATTTCAGACTATTGAAGCAAAGGGAATTGTGGCAGGAAATCCCACGTGTGGGCTCAGAGCCCTGGGAGATGTCCTTGCTTAGCCTGACAGGTGGGCAATGGGTCCCTGAGCTGTGACAGAGCAGCAGGGTTGGGGCTGATCATGGGGTGATTTTGCACCATTATTGCAGGAAAACAGCTCAGACCCAGAGGTTTTGGGAAGGGGTTGGAGGCTGCTGGCCCCAGTGTGGCCAAGGCACCCCGGGAACTTTGCCATCCCCCAGGCTGAGCATCCCTGGCACCTGGGAGGGGACACCAGCTGCAGAGGGACTTCAAATGCAGCAATTCTGTTTCCTCCTCTTCATGAGGAGAAAACAAAACCTGAAGTTTGCCATGGGGGAAAAGCTGTGTTCCTGGTGCCAGAAGCTTCTGTGGCTCGAGCTGGCAGTGGCAGAGTGGGCACCCAATCTCTGCCCGTGCTGGGGGCTGTGAACAAAACCTGCTCTGGCAGGGAAAGGCTCTGCCCTCTCTCTGCCAGCCCTCAAACATCAGCAGGATTCTGCTGCTGCTTCTTCAGAGATTCTGGTTTGTGATCGCTTGTTTCAAGCAGGAAAAATATTTGTTTCCTTTCTTATCTTCGAAATAGAAATCTTCTCTCCTTCTCTCCTTCTCTCCTTCTCTCCTTCTCTCCTTCTCTCCTTCTCTCCTTCTCTCCTTCTCTCCTTCTCTCCTTCTCTCCTTCTCTCCTTCTCTCCTTCTCTCCTTCTCTCCTTCTCTCCTTCTCTCCTTCTCTCCTTCTCTCCTTCTCTCCTTCTCTCCTTCTCTCCTTCTCTCCTTCTCTCCTTCTCTCCTTCTCTCCTTCTCTCCTTCTCTCCTTCTCTCCTTCTCTCCTTCTCTCCTTCTCTCCTTCTCTCCTTCTCTCCTTCTCTCCTTCTCTCCTTCTCTCCTTCTCTCCTTCTCTCCTTCTCTCCTTCTCTCCTTCTCTCCTTCTCTCCTTCTCTCCTTCTCTCCTTCTCTCCTTCTCTCCTTCTCTCCTTCTCTCCTTCTCTCCTTCTCTCCTTCTCTCCTTCTCTCCTTCTCTCCTTCTCTCCTTCTCTCCTTCTCTCCTTCTCTCCTTCTCTCCTTCTCTCCTTCTCTCCTTCTCTCCTTCTCTCCTTCTCTCCTTCTCTCCTTCTCTCCTTCTCTCCTTCTCTCCTTCTCTCCTTCTCTCCTTCTCTCCTTCTCTCCTTCTCTCCTTCTCTCCTTCTCTCCTTCTCTCCTTCTCTCCTTCTCTCCTTCTCTCCTTCTCTCCTTCTGCTGGAAAACAGAGCAACAAAAGCATGTGACCTTTGGGAATGTGCCAGGCATGAACTGGTTTGAGCAAAGAGAGGTTTGGAGGAAGCTGGTCTAATGGCAGGTGTCCCTGCCCATGGCAGGGGGCTGGACCAGAGGGTCCTTAAGGTCCTTCCCAACCCAAGCCATTGCATGATTCTGTGATTTTGGTCATTCACTGACTCTTCCGTGCAAGAAGGAGGAAAATCTCATTATAAGGGGATAAACCAAAATCCTGCTGGGATGAGTTCCCCTCCCCAAGCCAGGCCCTGCTGCCCCCCATGGCTGAGGAACTGGCTGCTGGCCAGGGACCTGCTGAGGATGCAGCCCCTGTGCTCAAATTCCAGAGCAGAGCTACACATGTTATTCCTGTCCAGCTGATGCAGCTGCTGCGCTTTCGTTGCAAAATAATATTTTTTTCAAATGAAGTAGCAGAAAACAGCTTTACATTTTTGTTATCCCTTCCAGCACAAAATAAAAAATGCCTGTGCTGCCAGTACCTGATTCAATCAAGTGGAGCACGTTGGATACCCACGGGCTACACACACTGGAAAGAGCTGACTTGTATTTTAATTAATAATGCCATACAGCATCTCCAGACCCCGGCCTGTGGCAACGCTCTTGCCTTGCTTCATTATTTGCTGTAAACAATTTCCAAGCGATGTGTAGACAACCCTATTCTTTAATTTCTGCTAATTCATAGCACCAGCAAAATGCAGGATTTTTCGTGTGCAATAAAGCAAGCAATTCAACCTCCTTCCCACCTCATGGAGGATTTCAGACCGGTTCTGACTTCAGACCAAGAGCTCCACCGCTGCTCCACAAGGATCCCGTGGGGTCTGGCAGGTCGCTGGGTGAAGATGGCAGGAGGAGCCTTTGGGGGAATGAGGGGCAGCCCCAGAGGGAGGCGCAGGAGTCGCCCCCCTCTCCAAGAGGTGAGTTCATACTCCAGGGTGCACAGGGCATGGGATGTTAATCAACCAAACGTTTTCTCACTTTTCCTCTCCCAATTCTCTGCCCATCCCGCTGGGAGGTGGGCAAGTGGCCGGGGCCGCTCGGTGGCCAGCCAGAGTTCGCCCCCCACGTGCCCCTCACGCTGGCTTTGCTCCCTCTGGCCCTGCTGCTCGCCTGAGAAGCGACCACCAAATCCGGCACCCCTCCCGGTTCTGTGGCCGTGGGGACACCCTTCCTCCCGCGGGGCGGGGCGGCGTGCGCAGCTCGCGCGCGGGCGGGCGCAGGCAGCTCTGTTCTGCCTGCGGTCCCCTGGTATTTCCACAGAATCATCACAGTGGGAAGAGCCGTGGGATCCAACCCTCAACAGCTTTGCTGCATTAATCCACCTGATCCTTTCATCTTGTGCATTTAACGCAGGCAGCTCCAGGATCAGTTTTCCAAATACCCGCAGGAAGGAACACAGAAATAGCTGTACTTTCTATTTCCCTTTCTAGTACTTTCTATTTCCCTGCTCGGTGCAGCAAGGACTCTGCACCCCTTTAGACGCCCCACCAGCCACCTCTGAAATGTGCCTCAGCCGCCCGGCTCCTTTGATGAGCAGCAGTTTGATCCCAGCTCCTGATGAAAGCCCCGACACCACAAATACAGGAAATTAGGGTGACACAGAACGCACAGCCCCGCATGGCTGTGCTGTAATTACACAACCTCTAACAATTAAGTGCTCGCTGATTATGTGTTGAAAGGAAGCCGAACACGATCAGATCGCTTCATTGCTGATTTATTGAGTTATTATTGGCCACGTCCTAAAGCTCTGGCTGGCCTTCCTTTATCAAAACTCCTCATTTAACTGGATGAAGATGAAGAATTTTGCCCTGTAGTCTTTCAGGCCAGAGTGTGTAATCTCCAAACCTTTTCAAATGCTATTTATAATCCCAAAGCATATTGTTTTATGCTTGTTGAGTTTTATAAACAACAATTTTTCCTGCAAGGATAAAAATAAAGTCAGCCAATGGCTTCTGCATTGAAGTCGGGTCACCACAAAGTGCAATAGGCAGGATTTTAAAAGGTCTGGTTTTACAATTTATTGAAGGCAAAAGAAAAGACTCCTGAAAGCTTCCCAATTCCGTGTGCACTGCAGTACATTATGTATAAAATAAGGTCACAGATGCATTATCTCCTTTCTAGACATCAGGCATGGGATGAAACAAAGCTGACAAGCCATTTACTGAGTGTTTTTTCTATTGATATCACAAACTTAATTCCGCCACAAGAAGACTCTTTGCAGAGAGCATGCCATTGACAAAAAGGTACTAGACAATCATAAAGAGAGCAAGGTAAGCGATCTTCATCGTTATTATTATTTATTCCGTCTCTTCCCTTTTTCCCCCGTTAAGCATTTCATTTGGAAAGTCACTGGGGAAAAAGGAACGGGGGGGGAAATGCGTTCTGCTTTCCCATCTGAATATCCTTAAGTCACATATGTTACAATATATTTGCATTTTTAAATAAATACCCCTCGCAAAACCAAGTGAGAGGTGGTTATTTGTGTCTTCCCAAGCCGCGGCAGCCTGCAGCGCTGTCAGAAGGTCAACCATTGCCTCTAACTGGGCTGTGCTGCCCTGGAAGCACCGTCGATAACGACCCCGTGGCTGCGAGTCTTGAGGACTTAATCATCTGACACCCCGCGGCCCCGCGGCGCTGGCGCTTGGCATTTGCCTTATTGAAATGTACACAGACAATATGCATTTTAAACAATCCCCAGCTGCCTGCCCGGAATAGTCATCGGGCCCCGATCCCCGTCTGGAGCCGGCTCCCGCTCTGCCGGCTCTCTCGCCCTGGCGGGCAAGGCAGCCAACGAAACGAGCCGATGCATCTGGAGCTCGGGACCGGCTGCCTTTGTTATTGGCATTTGCTCCATATTGCTAGGGAAAGTTATCATCTGCGTCATCTGGAACTTAATTACGATCTGCCACCAGCCAAATCTGATTTTAAGCCTCTCTTAGAGAGAGTTCGTAAAACACAACAACAAAGCGGGGGGAATTCTGCGTTCCCAAAGAAGCTCACCCAGACCCGAGAGCCCCTACAGGAGCAGCTGCTGCTGGAGCCCCGTGTGGCCGTGGGCTCGGTCAGCAGGGGCTGCCTGCAACGGGCCTAAAATAGGCCAGAAGAGCCAATTCCTGCAAGTGCTCCTCTGGTCTGGAGCAAACCCAAGCCACGGAAGGAGATGAGAAGTGCCTGGAGCGGGAAAGCCGGAGTCACCGTTAAGGATAATGAAGGAAGGATGTGACCATCCCCGGCCCAGGGATAGTTTCAGAGGAGCACCTGAGTGGAACATGCCTGGCGGGAGCCCTTCCTGCCGGCCCCGCGGGCGGGAGCGCTCACCTGGGGCACCTGCAGACCACAGCCCAGAGAGGCGCCTGCTCTCCACCTCCCCTCACTGAAGGCCGCCCTCCTTCCCCCAGTTCAAAGCTCCTCTTGCAGATGGCAAACCCCACAAGACCCGTGGCCATCTCCAGGTAACGGTGGCCCTCGGGGCCTGTGGGAAGCCAGCAATTCCCCAGTACCACTGCGGGATCCCCCTGGATGGTGTCCCAGGCCTCCCAGCCCCAGAAAGGAGGGACAGTGCCATGGGCAGGGATGGATGTGCCCCACCAGGGTCTGGTCGGGGAGGCTGTCAGCGGTGATGGACCAGCTCTGTCCACTCTGCTGGAGAGTGGCTCTGCTCCAAGGGGGAAATTTTGCAGGTTTTGAAGCTCCTGGAGCACTGCTAACGTGACGGAAGAGGCAGATGGTTTTGAGATGGGGCCCAGCTGGTGATGGGAGGGTTGGACAGTGTGGAATGTCACCACACTGCCCGGAGTGACCCCGCTGACAGGAGAAGCCCGTGTGAGGGTACCCGTGAGCCCCCCAAGCTGCTCTCACGGGGGAGCAGGGTTGGGCTGCGTGTTCCCGGCCGGCAGCGCCCAGCCACAGCTTCCCACGGGCCGTGGGGCTAAGCCAAGGGGAGAAGCCAGAGCCAGCTGGGCCCCACGGCCGCGCCGGGACACTGCAGTGCCCACGGGCAAGCCCCCTGGCAGCCCCCGGGCCACAGCACTTGTCCCTCACGTGCCCCAGGAGCACCTGGAGACGCAGTGGCTGCTTGGGGGAGGAGGCAGCATATGTCACTGGAGCTGTGGCTGTTTCCTCAGCATGTTTGCCCTCCCACATATCTTCTCAGAGGCTCGAAGGAATTATGCTGGATACAGAAAAGCGAAAAAAGCGCAGGAAAAAAATCTTCCCTTTTCTCCCCACCCTTGAAAAGCATGCCCAAGCGATGTCTCTTTTTGGTTATTTCACAGCGCTGGGAGCCAGGAAAACCAGCCCGTGCACTTTCCGTGCCTTCTGTTTTAATGAAGTGCCCATCAGTTCCGTCTGCAGCGCCAGCCCCTGGCTATGCGCGGCACCGAGGGCTCCTTTTAAGCACACTTCACCTGCAATCACAGCGGGAGGGAGCCGTGCCTCCGGTGAAGGAATGGGCAGGATCGCTTTACATCTCCACTTTCATTGAAAACATTTATTCAATCAAAGGGAAAAATAAATGTGGTCCCTCTGCTCTGTCAAGCATAAACTGTTATTGATCCCCTAAATGAAATTTGTCCATGCTGATCAATCAAACACATTATCCTTTTCCCCCAGTCCATTACCAGCAATTGGAAACTCTCAAGCATCAATAGCAGCTTGACCACACACAGCTGCATGTTCAGCCTCTGTTCCCCAAATCCGAATCACTCCTGTCACCCTCCTTCCCCTCCGAACACTGGGGTCTCAGCATTATAACCACATTTTTCCCAAGCTGACGGGTAGCAAATCTAAATTTCATGGAATGATGGGAGTCAGTTGTGTTGTGCCAAACCCCGGCGCTGCGGTAACGGCCGTGTGACAGCGTGGGGGCTGCACCAGTGCCAGCCAGGCCCCCCAGCAGGGCCCCGGGATGTGTCCCAATGTCGGCCCATGGCACCCTGGCTGGCCACACCCAGTGGAGCAAGCCCGTGGATTTTAGTATTTCCTAGGAGCGCATTTTTGACCGAGCTGGCATTTCTCAGGAGTATTCCTGCTGTACGAGCTGCCTGGCGCCGTCCCCACTCCCGGGGGCATGGCAGTGCTGGGGGAATGGTTGGACTCACTGCTCTCACTGCGCTTTTCCCACCCGAACCTCCCCGCGTTCTGTCATTCCACGGAGCTGCCTGGTGACAGCACGCCCCGAGCCCAAAGGCAGAGCCCCTCTGCGGGTCCCCTGCCAGCGCCACAGGCACCGTGCCCTGCTGCTCTCCTCATTCCCAGCACAGGACTGCCACCTTCCCACGGCTGCCCCAGCCCAGCGCAGCCCAGAAGGACCTGGCCACCCCTGTCCCTGTCCCTGTCCCTGTCCCATCCCTGTCCCATGCCTGTTCCTATCCCTATCCCTGTCCCAGTCCCATCCCTGTCCCAGTCCCAGTCCCAGTCCCAGTCCCAGTCCCATCCCTGTCCCTGTCCCTGTCCCTGTCCCTGTCCCTGTCCCTGTCCCATCCCTGTCCCTGTCCCTGTTCCTGTTCCAGTCCCAGTCCCAGTCCCAGTCCCAGTCCCAGTCCCAGTCCCATCCCTGTCCCTGTCCCTGTCCCTGTCCCATCCCTGTCCCTGTTCCTGTTCCTGTCCCTGTCCCATCCCTGTCCCTGTCCCTGTCCCTGTCCCTGTCCCTGTCCCTGTCCCACTCTCCTGGAGACACGAGTCTGCAGGAAGGGACAAACGCAGCGTGTGCTGGCTGAACCACGGCCTGCAGCAGCTCCTGGGCACGAGGTGTTGGTTCCTCACGGGCACTCGTGGTCCGTGTGTGGGATTCCCATCGCCACAACGTGCCCAGAGCCAGGGAAGCGTTCCAGGACAGTGGGACAGAGCTTGGAGCAACCTGGTCCAGTGGAAGGTGACCTGCCCACGGCAGCGGGGTGAAACTGGATGAGCTGTAGAGTCTCTTCCATCCCAAAGCATCCCGTTATTCTAAGGCCTGGCGTGAGCTCGCGGGGCTTGGCAGAGCCCTGATCCTCAAAAAGAACCTAACTTCAGGTAGGCAGCAGAAAAAAGGCAATGCTTGTCTCTTAACAGCCACCACGAGGGGCTCGCTCTGCTGCTGTCAGTAGCTCATATGTTTGTCTTTTGTCTTGCTGATGGGTAATAATTTTCCGAGTGAGCTTAGGGAGCAGTGACTCTTTTATTAAAACTAATGAGGGAGGGAGTCACAGGCCTTTAAAAATCACTCAGGAAATTATTGCTGACAAGTCTTTCTTGCCTCACCCCTCAGAAGGAACGCGGTGAGGAGTTAGGATGCTCTGCATGACTTCAGCTCATGGATTTGCTGCCATGTATGCTCAGGACCCCCAGGTTTTACAGTGTCCTGCAGCTTCACTGGAGGTAATAGAAGCTCCAGGTGTGCATTGTTCCAAATGTCTCATTTTGTCTAAATATGGCCAAAATCACATACCAGGGGAATAAACAACTGTGGAACATTTTGGGTGCTTTTTAGCACCTGCTCAAGTACTGAAAAATACAAATCCCAAGAAAAAGTGGAAACAGCTCTGCCCCTGTAAAGAGAGAAGAGCCAAGTGCTGGTCCTGCTCCTGGACACATCACCCACAGGGGGGTTCGCAGGGTCCCTCTTCTTCCAGCTGTGTGACGAGGACAAAGCACAGCGAGGCCAGAGACCCCTCTGCCCTGGTGCACACCTCCCCTGCCTGGGCTGTGCCCCAGGCAGCTGCACCACACAGGAGAGCAGGGATCTGCAGCCCTGTGCTCCCAGCTGGCTCCTGGGCTACAGGGAACCACAACCTGACAGAGACAGAGCTCTTCTGCAGCAAGAGCAAAAACCTCACCCGTCCGTTCCAGGACCGTGTCTCCTGGTTGCACATCTCTCTCTAAAAACACTTACCTTGACCCAGCACGGAGCCCTGTCCCTGGAGGGGCTGGCCTGATGGCTCATTCCCTGCACAAATCTGGGCCATATTCCCGTGTGGATTGGTCCAGGTTTTGCTCCCCGAGCCCCGGCCCAGTGAGCCCCGTCCCCGGCTGGGAGCTGCGCTGCTGGGCGCTCCTTCGGGGCCGCATTTAGCCCAAGCTCGCTCCTGCTCGGGCCGGGGCCGGGGGAGCCCGAGGCTCGGTCTGCGGCCCCCGGGCAGTCTGAGGGCAGCGCCGAGCCCCGCCCGCGCCGCGGCCCAGAGCATCCTCTCCGTCACCTCTGAGCTAGTAAAGAAGGTGCTGGGGCAGTGACAGAAAGACCGGTTTCTCGCCAATATTGCTGCATGTTGCGCCATTGGAGCAATCTTCCGCGGAGAAAAGAACGCGACCGTGTGCGGCCACATCCATTTCCACGCCGAGACACGCCAGCAGAAGCGCTGCCCTGGTTCCCCGGGGCTTTCCGGGCCTGGGCAGCCATCCCTCTGCCCCACTGCCGGGGCTCGCCCGCCTCCTCTGCCGCGCTCCTCCTGGTCTTCCCCACCCGGGGATTTTCCTCCTGCGCTGCTTCACAGCTGGATCGGCACGAAGGCAGCGATGTGATTTCTCCTTCCTCACCCAGGAGAGGGGGAAAATGGAGCCATTATTCCAGAAAATTTAGAAATACTGGTGCTGTGGGAGAGGCGGTCAGAAAGCGGCCGTGGCGAGGGGCAGTGTGGGCACCCGGCAGGACTGGTGCCTCTGCACTCTGGGCCACCTCCTGCCGGGGGGCACCCCCGGGCAGGGCAAGGGGACAGCGGCGCTCCCACGGGACACGAGGGCGAGCAGGAGGGGTCTCACCACGGGCACCGGCTGCTCAGAGCCAGGGAATTCCTCTGCACCAAAAACCCAGTATCAGGTTCTCGGAACCAAAACCTGACACTGTGTGGCAAAGCAATCGGAATGTGGGGCGTCAAAACTGGGAAGGCAAGGCAAGGCAAGGCAAGGCAAGGCAAGGCAAGGCAAGGCAAGGCAAGGCAAGGCAAGGCCAGGCCAGGCCAGGCCAGGCCAGGCCAGGCCAGGCCCTCTGGCCTCTGGGTGCAAGGTCACACCAGTGACACGAGTGGCAGCAGGTCTCAGCCTGCCCCAAGTCACGTCCTTCCAGCAGGACAGCAACTGGCTGGGTTCTAATGAGCACACAGTGGCATCGATGGATAGAATGGCTAGAAAAGGAGCAGGAGGAGGAGAAAGAGGAGGAAGAGGAGAAAAGAAGAAGAAAGACAGGATAAAATAGAATAGACTAGAAAAAAATTTAGAAATAAAATAAAAGCCAAGAAATAGAATGAAAAATAAGATAATAAAAACTAAGGGATAAAATAAAAACTGAGAAATAGAATAAGGGCTCCTGCTCCTGAACTTAGACTTAAAACCAAAAAGTTAGCTTTTAGTATGCCTCTTTTTTCTCCCAGATTCTCCATCTACCTAAATTCAACTGATTTCATTCTGCTCCAGTGCTTCTCCCATGGCCCCTCTGGCTCTTTAACAAACGGTATCAAAATGTGAATGTTCTTCCCCAAAACACCCGTTTTCTCCGTTACCTGAATTTTTACGGCCAAGTACTTGTGCCATTCTCTGTGTGAGTTATAAATTCTCTTCCTCAAAGAATCTGGCAGAAGAAGAAACCCTCTTCACCCAAGGCCACAGATCCTTCACCCTCAGGCCCTGCTAGGTGTAGTTTGCAGAGGAAATAAGTTTAAACTTTTTTTTCCTTTTTTTTTTTCCCCCCAGTTCTAAGCACAGAAGAACAGGGAGTGCCCTGTGAGCACCCAGCACCCTGCTGGGCTGATCCCCTGGCAGGTTCCACCTCCACGGGCACCTCGGAGCCCTGGAAAACCAAACTCACCCCCAAGAGATGGAGCTTCAGGGGGCTCCTGCTCCTCCTCGTTCAATACGTGCAATTGCACAGCGGATTTTTCTCTTTAATCACAGGATGAGCTTTTAGAAGGAAAACAACCGAGTCCAGCAGGATCTCGCTATGATATTTGCTGGGGGATAATTCAATTATTGTAGAAAATTATTTTAAACATTAAGATGCACAAAGTTCAGTTTCCCCTGTTTCTGCGACTATCACCCAAGCTATTGATAAGATGTCTAAATTTATTGCAGAATAATTCTGCAGGAAAAGAGATAAAAGGTTCCTGAATAAAATATGAGGCGAGAGCTGTAAATTGTAGCAATGCATATCATTTCATTCAAATGTAGGAAGCAATTACCATCTGCTATACTCATCAGTTCCCTCCTTTATGACTTAATTATATGTTTAATGCTATCAGATCAAGGAAAGGGCACAATAGATGAATGAGTGAAAGAAACAGAAAAGATTCAGCAACAAGACAAAAGGCAGATGAAAAGTAACCCAAGAACAGAATTGATTTCATTTGTCGGGAGAGGAGTTAATTTAAATAGTATATTCTATCATCTCCTGTGCTGTACTGAGATAATATAAATCATGTGTTTGTGAATTTGCTTCATACAATTTTAACAAAAGCATTCAAGTTTCTGAAAACCCAGGGTCTGCAGGTTTTGATTTATTTATGAAATGAGTAACATTTACAAAGAAAGAGCAGTGACTGACACCAAAGCATTTAAATGATTATTAACAGCACTTTGCTGTACAAGTACGAGATGACAGAGGTGAAGCTGACGAGCTCAGCTCGGGCCCCTCCTGTCTGGGTTCCAGGACGTGCCAGGATCACCTCCCGTGGACATGGGGCAGTGAAGGGACAAGGCCACCATGGCCACCTCCACCACAGCCATGGCC
>VZSE01015165.1:968-112188 GCA_013398275.1 Promerops cafer
TCCCGGCCGCGCTCCCCGCGCCTCCCGCCGGCGCAGCGCCGGGAGCCGCGTCCCCGGGCCCCGCCGGCTATTGCCCCCTGCCCGCTGTCGCCCTCGCACCGCCTATAGACCCGGGGCTTGTTGGCACTGCTGGCAGACATTTTTCACCGGCAGAAGGAGTTTGTCCCCGAGGTACAGTGTTTGCTTTCAGGAGAATTGTATTTTTTTCTGTTCAAAGGAGGGTTTTGTTGGGGAGGGAAAGCCCCCGTATCGAGGTGCAACCTGTGTCCCTTCCAAAGGGCCTGACTGCACAGCCATGCCTCTTCCAGCAGAGTTTGTGTGGTGGGCCGGGCGCTGTTTCCCCATGTCCCCCGATGCCTCCTTTTGTGAAGACAGGTTAATCCTCGCAAAATACCCACCAGCAGAGAACACTGCCCACTCCATGTGTGCGTGTGCAGCATATGGACTGGTGGTTGCTCCAGCTACCTGGCTCCTGCGAGGAGCTGTGCTGCTTCTCCTCGTACCCCCACCACACAGCTCACCCAGTTACCCTGCTGTGATGTTCGCCTCCTGCCATACACCTTATCCAGCCAGTTATCCAATTCAATCCCCAATGCAAATGTGAATAATTACAAAGTATGGAAAAATGTAGCGCTCCTTTGCTGAGCACTTTTACACCATACTTTATACAACAGGCATGACTAATGTTGAAAGGGTAAAGTTGTTTACTTTTAACCAAGATTAAATATAAAACTTCAAAAAGCTCCTCCCTTCCTTTGGATGAAACCCAGCATTTTTTCCCATTTGGAAATTGTCAAACAGTGGTTAAACAATCCTTTGGCAAACAAGTAGTG
Organism: Promerops cafer; assembly: GCA_013398275.1. Lineage (NCBI taxonomy): Eukaryota > Metazoa > Chordata > Aves > Passeriformes > Nectariniidae > Promerops > Promerops cafer. The sequence continues at coordinate 1,802 of VZSE01015165.1, forward strand.
CCTGAGGGAATAAAGCAACAGATACATGGGGAGTGGAATAAAAGACATTTCTGTTCCTGAGGTACTTTTCTTGTGTTGCACAATGAAGTATAACAAAATCTTAGAGCCTTGTAAGGTTAGAGAAAAGGAACTTCCCATGATTATATACACTACATGATTTCATATTCCAGTCCGTTTGAAAACTAACCAAAATCCTTTCCCCAAACCAACCCTGTGCTTTCAGAAGCTGGGAAACCAAGTGTCTTAAGGAAAAGACCAGGTTGACAAAGGCAATCAGGGACACACAGGGGCTCATGTACAAAATTACATCTCTTTTGCTGTGTTTTAACATCTTCCCTGTGAATTTCTAAGGACACCATTGCACAAGTGAACAAGTGAGACTGGTTGAGGTTTGTTTCTTAATTCATTCCCTAGGTTACCAGAATAAACTTTAATTAGGGCAACAACAAAGAGCAGAGCGGTGAGGCAGGCTTTTCCCAGCTCACACCTGAATCCCGTTGTGAAATACCAGCCATTCAAAACACAAAGCCTTTCTCTCCATCCAGTGACACATGGAAAATAACCAAATGTTGTCAATACCATGTTTGGGTTGGAAATTAACCAAAGGGTTACTCTAGATGCTACACGTAAGAACTTAAGGCAAGGAGCCCAGTGTTCAATTTTAAATAATGAAATCTTTTAATAATAATGAAATATTAGTAAGCAACTTTTCAGACACCAAGAACCTGTGATCCAAAGACACAATCCCTTTTGTTTCGACTAGAATAGGCTGGCCAACCTTCATGGCCCAGAAACAAGGCAACAGGGTTTTCAATAGGCCATGAACCACATGGTGGTGTCCCAGGTGGGGACATGGTGTCTCCCAGGGTGGAGGGCCAAGGGGAAGAGCCTGAGAGGACAGCAGCGCCCCAGAGACCCTGCTGCTCCATTGTGGCAAGACCACGGGAGGGATTTGGGGTTGGGTGTGCCTTCAACCCAGACACACTGTGTTTAACTCTGCTGGTTTGCTTTCTCTTGCTGCCAGGAGTTAAATTTATGAGGTGCTGCTGCTGCAAGGCGTAACCCTTGGCACAGGGGCTGCCTTGGACATCCCTTGGCTCCAGAGCCAGAGCCTGGCTGCCACAATCTGGAAGCAGAGGTCTCCCAAGTACCTAAAGAGGGCCTACAGGAGAGCAGTAGAGTCACTTTTGCAAGAGCATGTAGTGATAAGACAAGGGGTAAAGGCTTTAAAATGAAGGAGGACAGGTTTAGATAAGATTTTAAGTGATTTTTTTTTTTTTTTTTACTGTAAGGGAGATGAGGCACTAAAACATGTTGCCCAGAGAAGCTGTGGATGCCCCATCCTCACAGTGTTCAAGGCCAGGTAGGATGGAGCTTTGAGCAACTTTGTCTAATGGAAGATGTCCCTGCCCATGACAGCATGATCTTTAAGGTACTTTCAAACCAAAAAGGTTCTGTGATGATTCTCTGATTGTCTGTGTAAAGGCTTTTAATTTTCAGCAGCCACCTGTAGATGTTGTGGGGAAATAGGATGCCATTTGCAGCCCATCATTTAAACGTGAAGCCTGCATTCGGATTAGTGTTTGTGTAGTGGTAAAGAGGGTTCTCCCAAATAATCATCCTCTAATCAACATAAATGGCAACAGTGGCACAAAAGTCAGATGGCATTGTAGGGGAGAGGACCATGATGGAAAAAAAAATAAAGGACTCACAAAGACCTGACCAATTCCACTGAACATGAAACTGTTCTCTTCAGTTTTCAAGAAAGTAAGGATTCATTTGACTCATATTAAGGGGCACAACAGACTTTGGGCTACTTTTCCTTCCTTCCACATTGAAAGTGAGAGCAACAGGAACAAGTAAATGGCAAATAAATCTACTGTCTCACATTAGTCAGAGTCATCACACCAGCTGTGTCTGCTGGGAGCTCTGTGCTTCCTTCCAGACAGGCTGGCTGGGGGAGGCAAGCAGGGAAGCACAAGGACAGATGTGAGGAGCTCCTTCTTTGGGTAATACACTTCTGTAACCAATTTTGTTAGAAATTTCTGCAGGGAGGAATAGTCTTCTGGAGATCAGCATTATTTTTCATTCTGTGGCTTGCAGCTTCCTGAGGGAGAGAGAGGTAGTGCATACTTATCAACCAGCAGCACAGTCTTTGAAGCAGGGAAAAGCAGAGAGATGCCACAGTGAAATGGACTTCAGATGCATCCTACTGGAGCTGCCTCAAGCACTGGAGTAGGATGTTTGATGGGTCTTCAGGATCTGTTCCCCTAGAAAACCAAACTTCTTGCTTTTCTGTATGGTTATTACAAGAGAAGAGACAATTTGCTGATTTGAACTTACTTCAATCAGATCTGGTTTGAAAAAAAAATCCATTGCCAGGGTTTTCATGGAAGAACTAAGCCAGGTGTACTAACTACCTGAGGGTTTGACTTTCTCAGCTTATTCAAAAAAGGGGTTGTAAGTTTCCTTCAAGTGGTTAATGCAAGGAGTGGGGAGGAAGAAGATGTAGGTTGAAATTAGTTACTAAACATTGAATAGACTTGCTGTCTGGAAGGGTTGAAATTGCTGCTGGGTGCCCAGAAAGCCCTAAAGCCTGCTGGCAATCTTGTGGCTGATCATTTGCATCTTTTCTGGGAAGAACTTCCAGACAGCATGAGTTGTACGTGTACACTCAATTGCCATGGAGCATACTGCATGTGTGTGTGTGTGTCAGCCTGGCAAGCCAAAGCTCAAGGCTGTGGAAATAATTCCTTCTCATGTGGGAAAGGGATGATCTGCTTACCCTCTGGCTGGCAGTGGTCTTTGTGCCAGTGCACCTCTTGGCCCATACAAGACCTTTGGTTCACTCACAGCAGAATGGGAATAAATCTCATGGGAATACATCCAGTTTCAGTGTGACTGTGCTGGTTAATAGGAAGAAGAAACTATGGCATGTCTGTGCCTGGGAAAAAGGTTCTGGTCTCAAATCAGGCTGATGGAGTTTGTTCAGATTTGAGAGCTGTTCAAGAAAAGGAAGCTCAAACTCAAACCCAGGAGTAAGGGATCTGCTATTTTTGCTCTGGAAGTCCCAGTGAAATGGAAGATAATAAGGGGTTATAGTGCTACAACTGAATTAAGAACAGCTGGGAGAAGTCTAAATGCAAACACAGCATCTTTGTCCTTACCTTGACTTAGAATAAAAGACTATTGCTAGTAGTTATTATGTTTTACATCTTACATTACTATTGGACTGTGTTAGTACTTTTTGGGCAGGCACACATTTCTGTGGCCCTGTATAAGTATTTTAATTCCTGGCTGTCTTGGTTTTGAAAAAGACAGGTGTCTGCTAAGGAAGGCAGGAGCCTCTCCTGACATAGAAAATGTAAACCCCCTCCCTCCAAATTTTGAAATTAAGGGGCTCTCAGGCAAAGATATGGGAATAGGAATAACAGCTCTTTACTAGGAAAATTAAAAAAAATACAAATGCAATAGTACAAGAAAAGAAACCACTGACAGAGTCAGAATACAACCTGACACCCTGTTGGTCAGGGTGTTGGTGACAGTCCCATTAAATGGTGGCTGCAGCCCTTCTGGATGTGGTTCTGTTGGAGCAGTGATCCTGTAGAAGGATGTAGGTTTCCTCTGAAGGTCCAGTGGTGGTGTAGATGGGTCTGGTCTTTCCTCTAGCAATCCAGGGTGAGAAGGTGGCTGTGGTGTTCTACATACCAGATTTTTATCCGGATAGGAATTCCTGGCTCCTCCCCCTGGGCAGAGCATCTCACAATGAGACTCAATGGCCCATTAACCAAAGATATCTCCTTGAGGGAGGATTGGTTGTGGAAAAGATAAAGAAAACTGCTCCACCTGGTTTTATCAGGTGGCCAATTAACAGGAGATAACTGCCTCACCTCTGACAGATGGGAATAGAATACATACCCCCAACCAAAAACACTGGCCAGTTTTATAGAGACCTTCTACCTCATGCAGAAGCTCTTGATGAGCAGAAGGAAGGTGTAGTGAACTGTTGCCTCTCTCCTTACATGAAACAGCCTGATTGCCATCTCCAGTGATTTTGGCAGAAGCTGGATTAGGCCTGGATTCCATCATCACAGTCAGGATTCCCCAGTTTTTCAAATAATTTTGATAATTGCTCTCCCTCCTCCTTTTTTGGGGGGTACCAGTTTTGCTCACATATTTGGAATTATACTACTCACTACCACACGCTTGCTCTTTCAAATTCTTCTCAGCTTGCTTTGTTTTGTGCAACACTCTGCTCTTGCACCTACCTTAATCTCATGATACTATTGCTAGTCACAACACATGCTACTAGAAATGTGGATAATTTAAATGTGGAAGTTTAGTAAATAACAAAAGAAATATAAAGAAATATTCAAACTCGGGGGTATAGAATCTATCCACACATATTCAGCTCTGTCATCTATGATTCTCAAAGCAGTAAACAACTATCATATGAAGACAGTGTGGAAGTCTGAATTTATCTGCTGTTATCAGACCTATCTCTTCATTGTGTCTTTCAATCTTTTTTAAACTACTGCAGTCCATAGGCACGAGATGTCAATGAGGCCCTAGGAGTGTTCTTCTGTGTGCTCATCCTTGTTCAAACAGATTCTAAATTCCTGGTAAAAATTTAAAAAACCTCTCCTAAATTAAACCATACATTTAAAAATTATTTACTTTGCTGTTTCAAACTCTTAGTTTGAGCATAGTCATACAGTTAAAAAAAACTTCAGAAAACTTCTTCCTTTAAGCTAGATTATTTTCTTTCTCTATTGTCAATGAAAATGGATGAGTTCATGGACTGCTCTGACTTTTTTGTGGCTGTCAGCTCCTCACCCTCATATTGATGCAAATGTGGTTTTTATTTCATTGTGACTGCCCCAGGAGAGTGTCAAAATACAAACAAAACAATTTCAGTAATGCAAAACCTGGTGAGGGGTTCCCTTGATTTTGCAAAGTCATAGATGGGGCTGTAAGAACTTAAATGTGCATTTGGCCTCCATCTCTAGGGCGGGCAGTGCACAGATGCAGCTTCTAGCAGAGGCTGTGATATTCCCCTTCCACAGAGCATTGCAGGACGGAAGGAAGCAGAGGAAGAGAAAGTGTTAAAAAGGTAAATATTGACTCAAGGAAAGGAGACATAAAGGGGAATGTGGGAGAACTGTAAATGAGCCAGAGAGGATGGAGAAAAATTCTTCAGCAACTGTAATTAGGTTAGATTTCGGAAGTAATTGCAGTGTTCCGGCATCAGCAGATACTGTAGGCAATGTTTGCCCTCAGCTCTGTTTGCTGAGAAGGCAGTGAGTTGTTTCAGCCTGTGGGGCCTGATCCTGGTGTGGTGGCACCGACTGCCCACAGATATGAGCCCAGTGAGGCAGCCAGTGTCCTCCCTCTACATGCCACTGGGAACAGCCAGAAGGTTTGCAGGGAATGGAAGTGGTGAGTGCAGAGATGAAAACACAGTGGCATGTGTGGATGCAAACACACAGCCTAAGTGAAGAACATGTATTGAATTGAGCTGCTGGTGCAAAATTGTGTTAGGAATTTAATGCTGGATAAAAGATGTTCAAATAGTCACCAATGTCTGGCTGATGCTGCCACCTCTGCAGAGGTCATGGTGAGGCTGGGCTAGTGTCTACCTCCTCCCCATAGGCTGGAGCAGTAAGTGGGATGCAGGAACTGCATTGCCCTCTGGTTCCTTTAAGATACACTTCTCCTGTGTAAAACCAGATTATATAGGCTTTCTGCAGGGAGAATAGATTTCACCTTTAAGTCTTCTGCAGACATTTTACATTAGCAGTTCATGCACCATCAGAAAATCAATTACCATTGGTATTACATGCAGATGAACAGTGCAGAGTAACAGAGAATTCATTTTACACAATGGTTTAATAAAATGCTAAATAGAGCAAAATATTTTCCAAAGGGCTATTTATAGGATCTGTGCAGGAAATATGTCTCCAAGGGGAAGTTTGCACCTTTGTGATTTGGATGAGTAGTGAGTCTTAGGATTCTTAATGCTAGCATTGGTCAAGAACATATTTCTGCCAAGCTGTATTGTAGACAAGAGCAGTCCATCATCTCTAATGCAATGGCTGTCACTTCACGTGGAGAAACACTTTTCCTTTTAAAAACAAGAGTTTCACACGCTGGGTGTTTGTAGTGCCAGTTGTTGCAAGACCCTAAAGTAACTGAATTACTGCTTCATTCTTGACATTTATCATCTTTTCCTGTTCTTGATGCCAACACTGTTTGCTGATTAGATTTGCTGCATGTATTTCAGTAAATCATTTACTTCAGCACCTTGTTACAAACAGATATCTGCAATAGCAGTCCTACTCCTAACTGAGTTTGGGTATGTGTATGGGGCAAAGAAAGGGACTCAGGTGGTTTTATCAGGAAGCAGTTATGAAAATAAGAACAGAAATGCAGGGCCAGACCAAAGTGTGATGCCAGAAACTGTGGCCAGAAAGAGAAGTCTGAGGAGGTGAGTAAGAATAGCACAGGCATGCACTTCCCTGGAGTGCTTTCTCAGCCATCAATAGTTTATGTTCAGGAGCTTCCCATATGCCCATGTAACCACCCTAAGCAACATCTTCCTGCAGGGAACCCCACAGCTTAACTATACATTTATGAAGAGCCATCTGGTTTTGCTCAATTTGAACCTGCTGGTATTATTTGGTACCTTTTTGTTCTTGGATTGGAAGAGAAGAACAATCAGTCGCTCTTCATCCTTTATATGCTCTTTGTGGTTTTATAGACATATGCCATATTCCCTCTCAGTCATCACTTTTCCTAGTATGGAAATTGCTCTGTGTTTTTGGTCATCCCTGTGGAACGTTTTCCACGGTATTTCCTTTAAGGTGAGAAACAGGACTGCATGTAGTGTTCAACAGGCAATCCAAGTGCACACGCACTAAGTCTGTACGGGTGCATGATGGTATTCTTGCTTTTCCTTCACTAATATTTGCTAGCACAAGGCTATGGCTCTTGTGTCTTTAAGACCTTCTGAGATGCATAGTTACACGAGCTCAAGAACAGTTCTTTCCACTTACCTTTTATTTTTTAAATAGCCCATCTGAATCCAAAATAATAGAAATTTGTCTTAATTTATCTACATATTTCACTCTATTGAAAGAAAAGAATGGCTAGAATATTGCTAAAGAGAAAATGTATTCTTATTCATTGTAACTTCCAAGATTTCTGAAGGGGCTATATTTAAGTACGTGTGCAAAAAACAGCCATACTGGGAGGGGAAGTGGGATCAATCACAGAAAGCTTGAACAGCAAAAGGAAATGTTTCGAAATGTTCTAAACTTGTGAAAATAAAAGTATGACAGGACAGAATAGAATAATAAAAGAAATCCTTTGACAATTTCCTTGCAATAGAATGTACTCCCTTCTTTTAAATGTTTTTGTTAGAGCTAAAACTGATGAAACCATGAGAACAACTAAAATAGATGAATCCTTCTGCCAGTTGCTATTACAATCTATTACTTGCAGGAAGGAAGCCTGTTTGTTTAAAAATATCCGTCTTGCCCTTAAAGATGCAGTGAGATGTTTGCATTACTTGAAATCAGTTGCAAATATCATAATTACCCAGTTCCTTCTTCATTTTGCTATCCTTGCTAGGTGTATTATTATAAGTCTCACAAATTTAATCTGTGCTGCAACTACTAAGTCAGACTGATACGGCACTATAGAAACCAGTGGTGATGACCTAAGTTTCAGTCCAACATTTTCTACTTCCAGGGTAACCGATACCTATTTCCCACTTGGTTCCACTAAGCAAACCACAAAACTCCCCAAATTCCCCAGCTGATGCCCACCCTCAGGTTTTCCATTTCCTCCTGCAGCACTGGCCCGTACTCCTTGCCACCACCCTGGGATTAGTCTGACAACCTCAAGCCAAGTGACATGGGGTACAAATATTGAACTCGTGCCTTAAAATGCCTTTCCAATGTGCCTAAGTATCTCCAGCTGGTTTATGAGAGTGAGTGAAATGGCCTGAAAGCTTCATTTCAATTAAAATAAGCTCTGCTCCAGGTCTTCCTGCAATAATCAGCAGTGGCATTCAGCTTTCAAAAGCTGGTGTTAATGCTTTATTGGCATGACTATGCTGGCCTGTTTGCTACTTCTGAGAAGCACAAAAGCTCTGCTCTGCATCACACAAACAGAACTTCATATTTTCAAAACCTTTGATCTGAAAATTTACTACCCTTACCACTTCAGCTTGGCTTATATACTTGGAATTCTTCCATGGAGATACAGACATTTCTTTGGGGCATGATGAGCTTTTGACTTTTGCCTTTCTTTGATTATTTTTTTTTAGACAGAGAGCAAAGATCTTTTCTGTGAGCATGCCTGCCCCAGGCAGCCACTATTCACAGTGGAAGCTGAGTAACATTTTGCTATTCAAACAGAAATCTGAGTCTGTTGTACAATTGCAACAATACGAGACCAACATGGCAAGGTGGCATGGAGCCATTCGTTCCTGCCTGATAAAGAAGGAGGCTTTTGGAAAGGCAGGTAGAGAGAAGGGTATTGGCAGCATATTAGCAAGGCATGAAGCAAGGGTGAAGAGGCCATTGAAGAACATGTGAGGCATTGGGAAAAGGAGAGATCAAGAAAATGGGATGAGATGCACAGAAGTCTGGTGGGAGGTATGGACTAAGACTTGCAGGGATTTGGTGTGACCTGGTGATGTAAGCACTTTGCTGAGGCCCTGGATACTTCAGCATAAGTCTGAAGTTCAGTGAGCTGCTTTATTGCCACTGGAAAGTCACTTCACCTCCCCACCTCTCAGATTTCCTCCCCCCCAATCTCTTCCTGCTCCTCAGATAAGCGTTGTCAAAGAATTGTCAAGAGAGGGGGGAAAAGAAATATAAATTATGCTGTAGCTGAACGATGAGGACATGGGACCTGAGTCAATAGATGACATGATTCTATGTGGTTAGGGGAAAGGGGTGAGACAACTTTAGCTCCCTTCAGAAGATCTGACATTGTTATGTTCTAAGCTCTAAATGCAGAGACATGATCCAGGGATGAGGTACAGAACGTGCAGCACTCAGCCAGCATGACAAAATCATTGCCAGGTAGAGATAAATGTAGCACAGTGAAATTACATAAACCCCCTCTCCCTTGGTCTTTAGCTGCTAAAGAAGGATGGGGCATTGAGAAACCCCTCCTGTTTGACGGGGCAGAGCACAGTCAGCTAGGGAGAAACACATGCTAGTGCTGCTTTGTGTTTATGTTTTGTTTTAATAATCAAAATCAGCTATGCCTGCGTGAATGTACTTGAGTTTGTTTTCAGTTCTTGTATATGTGATGCTACGCCTTATCTTGCTCTGGTGGATCAGTTTGTTTACACAAGCTTGGCACAGTGAGGAAGGACTGCAGTCTGAGCCTTGGATCCAACCACATTCTCCACTGAAATGGTAGCACACACTAGCACTACAGGCCCGGGCGCTGCACCCATGCCCTCTCAGAGCCACATGTGAATGCCAGGACTCAAGAATTAACCAGCGTTAGAGACTTTCAGACAATAAGTCCAATACATCTGGAAATTGCAAGCTGTATATGTAAACATATCCATAGTGTATCTCTTTTCAGAGGCAGTATCCAGGATTTAAAAAAAATCTCCTGAAGTCAGAAAAAAAGCTTATGTGCAACCTCAAGAATTTACTTGGTTGTCAACAGCTGGTCAGGCTTCCTGATGCCAAAGTACAGTCCCTCTCTGTACTAAGAAGGGAGCTCCCAGCTGATGTCATGAAGGAAATACAGCAAACTGTATACATCTGAAAGCACTGAGCTTTCCTGAAGAAATTGTTCCTTTCACAGAGGGAAGAGCTATGGTCTGGTGTAGGGGAAATCTGAGACTCCTAAACATACCAAATCCATCCAGCATAGACTAATTATTGATAACGCTATAGACTTTAGCTGAAATTATGAATGACTTCAGCTCCCCATTCAAAGAATCCAAATTGTGTCTACCTGGCTACCTAAGCTTCTGCAATAGCCACTGGAGATCTAAAGACTACAGTCAATGGAGTCAGGGTAGTCACAGTCACAGTTCAGCTAAGCAAGTGATGGAGTTTACCTTCTAACAATATGAATTTTCTCTCTCAACTTCATTCCCTGTTGACTGAACTTTCATTGACTCTAGTGGAAGCTTAGACAAGTAGCTCACATAGACATATCTCTATTGCATTCAACTAAATTTAGGCATCCCTATCAGCAGCCAAATTCCCCTTTATAAGGCTTATTAGGTCAGACTCATCTGGCCAGGTGAGTGGCCTTCTGTTCTGCATGCATTTCCTCAGTGCAGAACTTCTCGTTGTCAAGACTGAACATTGAAGTCACAGGTCTGAAAACAGAATAAATAGCTTCAGAATATGTTTTGTATAGATGAAATGCATTTGAAATTTCAGATTCCTGAGAACTAAAATTAAATGTCTGAAGGAACACCTCAATGCACCATCCAAAGAATGTGATCATGAAATTGCAGTCATTAAAATAACAGGGCCGATTGCCACCAAAACTTACCAGAGAGGCTGAACTAGACAAAAGTTAAGGTCCATTCAACTTCACACACAGTTTTCAATGCAGACAGTCAGGAGACAGTCCAAAAAAGAGTGATCCTTCCTCTTCTGTGCCATCCCAACTTCAGCAATCAACAACCACTTGGGTACTTCGTGTGCTGAAAAACGCTTCCAGACAACTTTGTGTAGCGCCTCTGTGGGCTCTCTCCTCCATGAAGTGATTCAAACCCTTTTGGAATTTGTTCGTGTTTTGGAATCCCTCAACATGCACTTCTTCAGGATGAGAAATTCAGGACCTACTGCTGTGGCACTAAGCTCCACTATTTAAATATGCTCTGTGCAAAATCTCTGCATTCCCTTGATTTTCTTCTGATGTGTTTCTCAGAGGTGCTGCCTTGTTCTGGCATCAGGTGAAATAGTGAACTGCCTTTCTCCACTCACCTTCTCCATCACTTTTCAGATTTTATAGATGTCTTTTGTAGTCTGTCTCTGCCAGAACAAATGTTGTTGATAATAGCTGTGAATATTTGAAAAGACACCAGTTTGTATGATAATCAACTCTAGGAACCCAAGCAAGAGCTCACTGTAGAAAGACATCCCTCATGAATATAAAATACCTAGGGAAGAAAATAATCGCCTTTAGAGATTTAATAATGGATTTTGTCCCAATAAAGTCCTTTGTTTTGGTCAGACATTTTTAGTACATGAGTTGTTGGTTCCTGTGAAACAAGACAGAGGTTGACTGGAGTCTCTTTCTCCACTTGTTTTAGTTCTCACATGAGATCCAAGGTATGAAATCCTTACCTGTTCACAAAGCTTCCTCAAAGCTGAGTGCATTAGTGGTATCTTTAGCTTGCACTTCCAGGGAATGAAGAAATGAGAAATACTTATAAATGCATATTGCAACCACTAGTTTAGATAAAGCTTGTATGTAATTCATATTAAGTGAAAATCTTAACAAGTTTCAGTCACCAGAGGATATTATGTTTAATAGCAAATTTTTATACAGCCGTAATAAAATGCAGAACCCTAATCATCATTAACTTGCAGTTCTAGACAGAAGGTGTACATGTCTTGGTTCATATGTGGAGGAAGGTCTACTTATGTAAGATTATTTTGGTAGATAAATGTGTTTTTCAGTGATAAAGAAAGATACACTATTTCCATTGTTTTATTATTCACACATTACTTTATGCAAACTGGGAAAACTAACTAGACAAATTTCCATTGGATTTTACAGTAAATACTCTCAATGCATTTAATAGATCTACTGAGCAGTACTTACAAGAGATAATTTCAGCAGTTAACAGGAATATAGACTGAAAAATTGAGTGCATATTACTGAAAGATTGGAAACTGATAGATGAGCATGAGAAATTAGTACCAATAAATGCAGCATAAATTACAGACAACTCAATCTCCTGTAGAACACAGATTTTTCATCATCTCTGAAGAGACACTCTAGATCTGAAATTCTGTGTGCTGGCATAAAAGCCCTGTTTATCCTACATGGCTCCTGTCTCTGTGCATATGTCCAATCTATCACTGAATCACAGCTTTTCACTGAACCTGTTCTTTTGAGACATGGTATATTGTATGATAAATTTTGAGTGGGGTGGGAAATAAACCATTTAAAAGAAATTAGCTTGCTCAAGCATCTGCCTTTCTTACAGTTTTTCAAAGCATGCCCTGGTCTGGAAAAAGCTCCTGGTTCAACGTCTCACACACACAGTTAAATTAAAATACTTAATTGTGCAGAGCATTAGTCAGTGCTGATCTCCTGGGGAAACAGGAACTTTATGAATGATGTCTGCTTCCCACTGTGAGGAGTAAAATTACAGTGTTTAAAGAATATATGTGTTAAGCACCTAAGGCTTTTTAGAGAACTCTGGGATACCATAATAGACTATCATGTTATTGTGAAAAAGAGTTTTGTGAAGCACGGTATTTCGTTTGGAAGCTAAAAGGAAGAAAATGTGAAAAAAAATGAAACAAAATAATTTTCTTATTTGCTGATAAGCAATTTGCTAATTAAGAAGGGGAAAGTGGCTTTGTTGAGCTATGCTGATGAAAAAAAAACCCTGGGAATAAGAGTCTAGCTGTATTTTGGAGGGGAAAATGAAAGCACATTTGCAAGTGTACCCTGTGCATCTCATAAGCGTGCTGATGAGTGTCAGCCCATGCACACTCCAACACAAGTGAAGTGTGCTACCAAGTGCCAGAGGGCACCAAGTGTAATACTGAGAGTGAACCCATGGTCTGTAAGCATAGGAATATGGATTTTCTGATTAGATTAGGATGCCAGTACTTTGGGCTCAGGCAGGTGATCTAAGCGTGCACGTGTGTGCCACTTTACGGGAAAAGGGGCTCTGCCTGCTCTTGGGACTGGAGCCAACAGGCAGCTCTAGTTGGAAAGGCAGGGAATCACTCTTGCAGAACCCTGAGCCAGGGCATGGCTGCCTCCCTCCTGTCCCCAGCGGAGTGGGGTCTGGTGTGCCTGGTGTCAGAGGACAGAGGAGCACAAGTACTTTACCCAGACCTGGCTTGTTGTGGTCCTGGCTCCTCCTGGGGAACAGCCTAGTGCAGGTACCTGCCCAGGAAATAACCTGCTTTTGAGCCACAGCAAGACAAGGATAAAAAACAATAAATGCAAGGAAGGTTTCAGAATCATGCTGGTCTTTGGTTTTGCTCCATCTTTAGTTCATAGACCTGCCAGCCTGCAGTCCTGATAGTGCTTATTGCATATTGCAGATCTGATTCTTTCTTGGGTCCATCCTTGAACAGAACACTACTGATGGCAGTATCATTGACATTTCCAGTGACAGCCATGCCATAAAGCCTTGGGACAATCCAAACTTGGCCTTTTGAATATGTTGGGGTTTTCTTACTGGGAGAAAGAGAGGAGAAGGTTTTCACTGGTTTGTTTTGAATGTCCTAGTGACACTACTGGGAACAAGGTCTTCTCTCAAGAAAAAAGAAATCAGAAAATCCATGTTTATAATCCCACTTCAAGACTACTTTAAACACTGTCCAGGGCAATGTCGTTATCAATAGGGATCAAGCAAGACAACTGTGCAGACACACCTGTGCTTTGTGCTAATTCCCACTTTCACCAGCAAGTCAGAAAAAGTGAAAAATACTGATTTTAAAAAAATCCTGCTTGTGTAAACATTGCCTGTAAATATTTTATCAGTTTATTTGTTTTTTACTTGGGGAACATGATTAGAAGAGGTAAGGACAGTAGAAGAAGGAGGGAGAGAGTGGGGGAATGTACCTGCAGTTTTCAAAAAAAGTATCGTGAATTTTTCCATAAGGCAGTTTTAAGCTCTAAGTGCCTTGGCAAATCTGTAATGTGATTTTCCAAGTGGTGTGCAAAATGTCATCCAAGTTTAAATCTGTAATATTGCTTTAATCTCCAAAAATTAAATAATAATATTTGTCTTTACTGTGTTTGATCCAATCCTGCACTCCTTTCCAGAATCAGTTCCTACTAATTTTAGTGATCTGGGCCCAGTAATTCACATTTGACTTATCAGTTTATTTACAGCTTGGATCTGTCATTGCCATTAGGTATCTAGGATACACATTTTGCACACATACAGCACATAGAGAACATGTATTTGTAGATACACTTTCATTGAATATGATAATGTAAGGATAGTTATCCTACCTAAAGAAATGCATTTGAATTGCATTACGTCTCAAGCTACCCTCCAAACACCAGATAAATACCTTCCAAAAATAGCATCACTCATTTTTCACAGCAGGTGTCATTCATCAGGTATGAGGCTGCATCTAAACGTGTTAGTAATAATAATTCAGTTTGGTATGTGACTCCAGCTCATTACAGCAGCCCCAGGCACTGGAGGCTAGTGAAGTCACTAGAGCAGTGCAGAAATACTTAATCCTACAGCAAATATTTAGTCCTATGACATGAATATTACACAAATATTGGTCCTGTACATTAAAAAGACTCAGAAGAACCTGGCTTTTTTCCTTCAGCTGTCTGATGTGTCTCACTGTTTGCTCACCTCTGTGGTCCTGTTTGCAGAGCTGGACCAGCTCCAGGCTGCCCACCTTAGCTGATCTGGAAGGGGATGGTGGGCATAGGAAAGGGGGAGAGAAGGGACCAGCTCCTACCTCTCCACAGGCAGGACCCGTGGCTATGACTGCAGCTCTCCCTGTGAAGAAAGGACATTGCAGGTGTGGGATGGTCCAGTCCTCCATGCTTCTGTCCCTCCTGTGGGATCTGCTCCCAGGTGGCAGCCCCAAAGTGACTTTTTTTGAGGTGGGAACGCTGCCCTGTTGCTGCTTGTCACGCCTTGGGCACCTTGCTGCATTGCCAGGGAACACACGGCGGTGCCATGGTTGCCGTTACCATGAGAACACGGCGCTTGGTGTCCCCCAGTTGCCGTGCCACCATGGTGGCAGAGGATCCCTGCCAAAAGCCGTTTTTGGCACCCCCCACTACATGGGCAATGCCACCACAACTAGCAGAGCTGTCGATGAGCAGTGCCACCGCACGAAGGCTAATTAGGAGTCTGCAGGGAATCTTGCTACGTATTTCTGCTTAATTTGTAATATTCACACTAGGCCTGACTGAAAGCCACCAAGGGGACAGGAGCGATTCCAGTGGCCTTTAATGGGCTGTTTGCCCTGGGACACCAGTAATGACAGCCCCGTTTGCGCAGGCAGTGGAAGGGCTCTCCTCAGGCCCCACCAGACACCAGAGCCTGTTGACCTTAATTAGATTTCATGGCACACTTGGCTCAGTCCTGCAGCAATTGCTCAGCCTTTACTTGTATGCACTGGCTAAATGGGAATGCCCTCCTAGGCAGCAGTTCACAGGGAGCCCAGGATATGATGAGACCCATCTATGGTGCCTCATACCTCTTTTCAGAGCAATATGCTAAAGATCAATTTTTTTAGCAACATAACAGTGATAAGAAATTGCTTTTCTGTTTATTACTACTCACTATTGTTACAGAAGTGTTTCCAAACCTTGCTTATGTCTGGTGTGTTTGTGGTGCTGCACAACACAAACAGCAGGAGCCCATATCTTCATCCCAGCATGTTGCCACTCAGACACCTGCTGGTTTTAGTTTGAAATCTCAGTTACAGACACAATGCAAACTGAGGTATGCTCAGATGACAAATCCCAGGCACGGACAGTCACCTGTAGGTGGTGAGTCACATGAGGAAGGGGTCTGACCCCATCCTGGTCTCTCCCTCTAGGGATGCCGGGCAGCTTTGCTGCTTGCCTGTGCTGAGGGGAAGGAAGGCTGTCCTTTGCACCAGAAGTCACAGAGCAAGTGGTGGAATTACTGTCCCTGCTGTGTCCCACCACCCAACTTCTCCAACTGGGAAGCATGGAGGAGGGGGTCAGGGCTGGATCCCTGTCTTGCAGACACACCTGCTGAGGCTATGCAGCTATGACAGAGTAGCCTTTGCCCTCATTCATGCCTACAGACCACAGACCCAGAGAAAAACTTCCTCAGTAAGTCATGAGGCTTTATCCTCCCCCAGGGTCCCAGGAAAAATAAACAAGATCACACCAGCTCTCCTGACATCCCTTTTCTTGGATCTTCTGGAAACAGAGATAAATTCCCCAACAACCCTTGGGGAGTCAGAAAAGAAGTTCTCAGGCTTTGATCATTTCCTTGAGGGGGAAAAAAATGTAGAGAAATGGGAAAAAAATGTGCACAATGCTGAAGGGACAAGAGAAGGGTGAGAAGAGGAAGAGGCTATGGTGAGGAGAGAACAAGGAAAGGTGAAGAGCGGAAGGGATGGAAAGCAGAGAACAAAGGGGAGAAGCCCTGAACATTTGAAAGAGCAGGTAAATGAGGGAGCGAGCTGAGATGGGAAAGAGAAGAGGAGCACTAACTTAAGAGAGACATGTAACAAAGGGAAGAAAAAGAAAGTGTTAGCAATGTATTAAGTAGGAAAAAAAATAGGTGAGGAGCTAAAGAAAGAGAAGACTTCCTTGTAGAGAAAGAGAAGTGAGAGCAGGCTGATTCTAAGGGGGGAAAGTACTGAAATCTGAAGAAATACATTACAAGCTAGACACACAAAAGCAGAGGCATAAACTGTAATGGAGAGAAAAAGAAAATGAAGTGAAAAAAGGAATCAGGTGGAACAAAAGGAAACAGTGCATGGAACATAGTTTTAAAACATTAAATGTAGAAGTTGGATTAAAAAAAATATTGCTGAGCTCATTTCTCTCTTTAGAACTGTACAGTATGAAGTGAAACATATGTACAGTCTGGCATTGCTGTTCAAATCTGCTTTTAATGGGTACAGATAATAAAGCTGGTGACCGTTTAAGAGCAAATGCCATTACAAATGATGACCCGTAAGCCACTGTAAGCTCTTACCCTCTGCTTACACAAACAAACCTGGGTACTTGGAATGAAAAGAGACTTTTATTTTTGTTCTTTTCATGTGGAGACCATTGGTCTCCTGGCCAAATTTCACCTTCCAAATGACAAAGGGTTAAAACACTGGGCTGCAGGGTCTGTCTAGAAAAAAAACAGTTTTATTTCATATTTCCACTATTAGGAGATGCAGTAGTCTATTCTGTTTACTACCAATGAATGGCATGTGGAGGATTACTGAACAATTTGGCAGAGGGTAGTTTCTTTTTGAAGTGATAAGGTGTTGTGGAAGAGCTGCCTGTTGCCAGCACAGCCTCCAGCCAGCTTCCTGGAAGGCTCCTTGCTCATCCTTTGCATGCCCAGGACCAGGATTGCACACTGTGCTGAGTGGGGAAAGGAGCAAGCCAAGCACTTGAAGCTACCCAAGGCTGTGTTACCGGGCATGATCCGAGCACCGTGCGTGCAGAGGGTGTGACTTACACATTTATGAGAGATGGGCAAGGGCATGTGATGGTGATAATCCTGGTGAATGAGGAAGGCAGAGCCTTTCCTCCTGCAGGGAGAGAGTTGCCAACCCCAAAAGGAGAAGCCAAGACCATAGTCTAAGCAGTGTCCTGCACTACCCTGCAGAAAATGTCCTTGGAATACAGTGTGGGATGCCCCTTCTGAGTGCTGGGCTGGGCTGTGGGGCTGGAGGTCAGCTGCAAACTCAGGTCTTCAAACACTTGCTAATGTGGAGAAAATGTAGTGCAAAATGTAGAATGCCTTTATGCAAGTCCTGTGATTTTTAGCCACTCCTCCCAAGCTCACCAAACTGCAGCTCCTTATGCAGTAACCAAATGTGTTCACATTGCTTGGCAACATTGTCCTTCTGGAACCAACTCTTCAACAGTCACCTCTGCCTCTATCCTTGCCTCCTTCTCCCATACAAAAACATCACCCGCAGTCTGGGTGCCCATCTCCCATCAGAACAAAAATATGCAACCTCTCCACCCTTTACCATGTGTGCCGCAAAGCAGGTGCCAATTAAAAATCTAATTTTAATGTTGTTTTAATCATCACTGGACTTGTGAGTTGATGGCAAGAGATTGAAACAAGGATGGACAAAAGACTTAGAAATCCACAAGAAAAACTAATGATGAATCATCGTTTGAAGGGTGTGAGTCATGCCTGAGTGCATGCATATGTCAAGCATGAGACTGGCATAGCTTCACTTGATTAACCCAAATCTGCTTTGTTTAAGTCTTCTCTTGCAACTCTGCTTTTAAGGAAACAGTAACACAAAGTAGTTGTTTGTACAGTGATTTTATTTCCTATCTATGGGAATATTTTGGTGAGAAGAGCAGAGAAGCAATGGCTGGAAGAGATACCCAGTCTCACTCCTAGTCCCAAGACAGGGTCAGTTCCACTCTAATTCTTTTTAATAGAGGTTTGTATGGTCTGCTCTTTAAATTTGCAGGAGATGGAGATTCAGACCATCCCCATCCACCACTGTAGACTCAAACATCTCACAGCCATCATTGGATTCACGAGGAGAGGGGCAATTTCAGGATCACACAAGCAACCATCCTGCTTTCAATGCTCCCCTGTTCTCCCTGGGACCCCTCACCAGCAACAGGGAGTTGCAGAGCAAGAGATCTGTGATTCTGCGTGGATATCCCTGACGGCTGCCTGACCACTGGTGCTGATGGGAGGGCTGGGGCAGGAATGCAGCACCAGTGGTCAGGCAGCACCAGCAGCAGCACAGGGTTAGGTCAGTGTGGAGTGGTGGAGAAGCTGAGCCCCAGGCTATCATCCATCGTGTGGTATCTCCAGCTGCACTTTGACAAACACACTGAACTTACACGAGTCAGAAGCGAGGTGCTGGTGGGGCTGCAGCTGCTGCTGGTGGGGCTGCAGCTGCTGCTGGCAGGGCTGCCCAGTGTCCCCAAAGATTAGCTGCTCCCATCAGGCACTCTTCTGCTCCATGCCACGCTGTGAGGCTGATCTGCTGTTAGCATCCCTGCCAGCAGCAGGGCTGCCTCGTGGTGGCCATCAGAGGTGGCCTGAGCACTCAGCTGTGTCCCTGCACTCGTGTGACACCATAGCTGGGCAGCACGAGCCCATTTACTCTTGCAGCACTGTGCTGTTCAGCTGGCTGCTGGACTGCTGGCACCACCAAAGCTCTGCCAGCATTTGTCTTGAGTGCTATCAAAAAAACCACACAAGGCCTATTACACTCATTTCTGTGTTTTTGGATAGTAGGAGGGAAGATCTGCTTCATGACAGCAGAAATTGTGTGGCAGCCTTCTGTGATAGGCATGCAGAGTTTTCTACCAAATAGAATATATTCACTTCTTATATAGGAAAATACTTGTGTATTTACAGCTAAGGATCCTGAGTCATTTTCTGCTCTGATGCAGAAGGATTTGGGTTTTGAAACTTACTTAGAAAAGGATCCAGTGCTGGTAAATGCACCAAATTTTGCTAGGCAACCAGGTGGTCTAGAGAATTACTGATTTCTAGTCAAGTGCTGAGCAGCACAAATGCAGAGATAATACCATGTAACTCTTGCAAGCATTTAGCCATTGGCAAACAGCTGCCTACCAATCTCTTTATAAGATTTATTTCTCTCTCATGGTTTTGTCAAGGAAACAGTAGTTTTTGATAACATTCAGAAACACAGAGGTGCTGTTTAATACTTGGGATAGTGAACAAGCCAAAAATCTGCTGTAGAAAATAAGCTTGTGTGAACATTTGACTTTTAAAATAATTTTATAGATTATATGTGCCTAGTGTTTATAATTCGGGGAATATTTATTTGCAAGTAACATCGGCCCCAGTATCCCTAGAGCTATAGGCTTTGTGATTCTCTGATCCCTAACCCTAACCCTTGTGGCAACTTAGGGCTTTAGCTGAGGTCCCCAGAATCATGAATGACCCAGATTAAAAATTACATGTACATAGCAATGTTGGTACAGTGCTGTGCTCCCTTTGGCATGCTTTTCTTTTCCCAGCCCCAGTACTCTAGAGCTGTAGGCTGTGTGGTTCTCTGACACCTAACCCTAACCCTAGTGCCAGCTTGAGTCTCAAGTGCCCAACATAATGGGTGGCCCAGATAAGAATGATGTGGAGGCAGCAGTGTTGGTGCAGTGCTGTGCTCCCTTTGGCACGACTTTTCCAGCCCCTGTGGAAAACTTTTTATTTTATCCAAATATCTCTATTCTAACAGGCATTTCACACAGCATTTATACTGTGGGTTGCAGCAACATCACTCATCTTCCTGCAGGCAAAACTCTGTTTTGTTTTGACAGTCATTCCTAATGCTTTTTCCTTTTGTAAAAAAAAAAAAAAAGAAAGGCAACTTACCCAAGATAAGACTTAGGGCAGTCATGAGGAGCAAACAAAATTGGAATGCAGTTTGCCCTGGCGAGGCATTTGTGCTTTTCCTCTTTCCAAGCAGAGCTGGATCATCGCTCCACAAAGGGTCAAGCTGGGCAGCCAGTGCCAATGTCTCTCTAAAATTGAAATAACTCATTTTTTTCTCAAAACAAAAGCACTGCCTACAGTCCTGAGCCTGTGGGAAAACCACTCCTGACAGCTGAGCACAGTTGCAGCTTGCTGCAGCTCTGGTGCTTGCTGATTCCTTTTGGAAGGGAGAAGAGGGAGACTGGGAAAATTACACTTGAAAATTTATTCCAGCACATCAGAGAAAGCTCCATCCCCTCACCTGCACAATTCCAGCAGATTCATCCTGCGAGAGGCAGCTGGAGGCCACGTACCAGGCTAGATCCGTGCGGCAGCATAATATTTTGCCTTAATTTTGGCTCACTGCCACAAAAGCACCCCTATGAATCCATCCCTACAGGCTCGGCAGGCAGCGCAGGGCTTAACGCCATATTAGATTGCCTCTTTCATTCTGCGCAGCGCAGCACAGCAGTACTGGCAGAGAGAAGTGAACGTAAAAGCATATCACACGAGTCAAGGCAGATTCTGTACTGTGAACTTGCTCTCTCCATTAGGGTAGCTTTATGAGGGCTGATTGGTTCCTCTAGGGGGAAAGATGGGATTTGGCACTACAGTGCTCGAGTGCTTTCTCAATAAGAGGAAAAAAAATCTATTACGGCCAACTCTCATATCAGCGCTAGTACTGAGCTTGCCTTTAAATTAGGAAACTGTATTTTAGGGTTTTGCTTCTTTGCTGCTTATATTTTCCTCTGCAGGGATGCTGTTGCGGTTGGGAATTTCCATATGTGTTTGTGGGGTGGACCAACCGGTCAAATCCAATTTCTGCTCAAATTTATAGCGAGCTTTTCACTCCATCAAAAATAACCCAGATTTAATACCAAGAACATTAGAGTCCCTCAAACGCATACTTTTTCCTCTGACTCACAAGTAAAGAGCAGTCTTTAGGCACATCCTAAGGACACTAGTGTACATCATCAAACAGTCCCAAACCTGACAGAATGGTGTCAGTTCAGCTGAGGGAACAGCCTGCTCTTTCTAAGCTCACAGCAGGGAAAGGAAGGGATTGTGGCAGGTCACTGTTTTCACACCTAGGAAAGGACTTCTTGGGCACTTCAAAGCTTGGTGCATTCCCTCTGTACTTCCAACTCCTGGGTTAATTTCCCCAAATAGGCACCACAGAATTGCAGACGTCCCCTGGCTTTGCACACCACCAGGCAGAGCAAACAAGGAGAGGAGGAAGGAGGAATTACCCTGGTGATCCTTTCTGTGATTCCCCAGCAGCTGCAGTCCTCAGCTGACCCTGGCGGGGAGAGACTGTGAGAGTTACACTGGATTACAGATCCCAGCTGCTCTTAACCCGGGGGCAGCCACGAGTGCCTTGGCCAATGGTGCAGCAGGAACTGCCTGCATGCATGGCTTCATTGCACCCAGGCAGTTATTTATACAATCTTCCCAAGTTCCCCTTTTCTTTCTTTTATCCCTGCAAATCCTTACTGTGTCATTGTGTGACAATAATATCATTGCCGCTAATCTTGAGACAGTTTGATTCTCATGTTTTTAAATTAAAGTGGGTGGCTAGTCCTGGGAAGCCCTACAACTCAGCAGAGCAGGGAGTCTGGGTCCTAATGGAAGCTGATGGTTCTTTCGTCTTCTCCTTCCTTAAAAGGTCCTTCCTACATCTTGTGCTACAGACTGGTACAAAAATGAGAAGATAAAATCAGCATATCTGGTCACCAGGATAGTTCCCAGTGCTGGAGAAACTGTCTTGAAGAGCAGCAGTACTGCACTGAAGTGGATTATCTGACGGTAGCTGGGAACTCATAACTTTTTCTGCTTGGCTCTGCCTGGGAATTCACACCCCTTGTGCACAGTGCATTTTTACTTCATTCAGGGGAAAATGGATGCATTTCTCCTCTCCAGTTTTGGAATATTTATATTTTATATTTGGTCTTCAAGGAAAAAAATATTTGTACCACCCACATCACTTCTGTCCTGGTAGCTTGTTGTTCTGCATATAGCTTTATTATATAGGGATATACCTCACAATCACTTACATCTGTAATTTTTACCCCTCACAGCCCCTCCATCACTGCAGCCAGGCATGCCCAGAGCTGCCCTGTAAAAGCAAGGTAGCATTGGGAGGATCCAGAAACAGGAGATCCCCTCTGCCCCCTCCCTTATGCCTGTCCTAAAGCAGCCCTGGCTGTGTATTCAGTGCACTGGGGACAGTTTAGGGCCTCTCTCTGACACTCACACTCATTTTGGCTTTTGCAGCATAAGGATATTCAGTGCTCATAGCAGCAGATTTCCTAGCCTACATGGGTTTTTCTCCCATGACAGGGGGTTTTGGGCTGCCCCTGGTGGGAGGCTCACACACAAACTCCACAGGCTAGGGGGAACTGGAGAAGAATGCAGAGCCCTCAAAACCTGCAGGATTTGGTAGAAAATTTGGGTCTGGCCTCTTCCTTCAGCCAACGTCCCCTGAGGGGGAATATTTTGGCTATTTTTGAGGCAGTCCTAATAAAAATAAGTTTGGCATGGGGTTTTTTTATTGTTGTTTGGTTTTGTTTTGTTGGGTTTTTGTTTTGGTTTTTTTGTCGTTGTTAGTGGTGGGGGTTTTTTTTGTTTGTTTCATTTTAGTTTGGTTTTGTTTTGGGTTTTTTTGGTTGTTATTGTTTGGTTTTGTTTGTTGACTTGTTTTACTTTTTGCTGTTCAACCATCAAAGTACATTTTATACTGCCCACATAGAGTCCTTCTAAAAATCTAATGTTTGCATAATAAGTAGTTGCACTTAGACCTGTTATTATTCCATAGTTTTTTTAGAGATCTCTGTTGCAAGTTTCATTACCATAGACCTGAATCTGCTCCATATAAAATGAATGGAAAATATCCATTAAATCAGTTCTGAATTAAATTATTTTCTTTTTAAAGAGAATTTCTGAATTCTGTGATAGATGATCAGGTCTAGGAATGAGCATTGTTGTTTAACATTATTGCTTTATTCCAGAGATCTACATAATATGTAAAAGATTAACAAGTGAAGTGTTTTGCACTTCTTCAAGGGCTGCTGTTATCATTCTGCTTGTCTGCTGTGGATGCTACTGACTCTGTCTCACACTCATCACCACACCACAAGGTTTCTGGAAAGAACAAGAGAGGCCACGTTTTCAATGGTGACTTTTGCTTTCCTTTCTTTAAAAAAGACGTAATCCATACAATGTGGGAAACTAAGAATCCAGCTGTTCAGGGCAGCATTTAAGCACATGCTTGTCTTGAGGCTGCAGCTATGAACGGACATGAGCAAAGTTACAGGGTTTTGCTGAGCCACAGCCTAAATTGTCCAGCATACACTTCACTCCTGTGCTTATCTAAGTCATTCCAAACCTTACTGAGTGATCAAAATCCTTGTGTGGTGAGTTTATGTAGTTGAAAATGCCACATTAGAAGTCACCAAGACCGACATCTTTAATTCCCGAGAATATGGGCCAGGTCCATGCTCTGGCTGTGGGAAGCGAGGAGGGAGGAGCACTGCAGACCTGGCATGACCTGCCAGCAAGCAGAGGACAGGCTGGCTCTGTGCAAATCACTCCTTCCAAGTGCCATGAAGTCATGGTGCTTATTAGGTCAGAAAGCTTGAGCTGGTAGAAACAATTTCTGCCAGTGTACGCTAGAGCAGTCTGATGTGTGAACACCCTTATGTTATCAGCAGTGGGTAGGAAGAAAATAAGCCATTTTCTCTCCAAAGGCAGTAAAGTGCCCTCTGGCCCTGGCTACCTATGCAACCTCTAAGAATGGACCACAGTTTCACAAATTTGTGAATTAGGTTACCTGCTGTCAGAAACAGGAACTCCTGCATAATACCCTCATAAATACCCACAGGACAGAAATGAGTCTGCTGTTCCAGCATTTGCTGTTAAATAAAATCCGACCCTGCTTTGGTTAATACGCTGGATATTTAAAACTTCTTATTCTTAATCTGTGTTTGTGTGTTAGAGGAGTAGTAGCCAACTCCAGATGACAGGACAGATGGAGTTCTACAGTGCATAAAAAAATTGGGTTCTCGATAATAAGTCGTATGTTACACTTGCACATTCTTCTACAGAATTAAGATATTTCCTTTAACAATTAACAAAAATGGAAGAGAATTGGCACCACAGCATTTTGACATAGCTCTAACAAAACTACAGAGCTGAAACTATGGAACTTGTACATTCTTCCCACAGGACGCTACCCAGAAAAACAGATTTAAAGAAGCATGGTATGCTCATTGGGATATACTGCAGCAGAAATTGCTCCTCTTTCTGGGTCAGAAAGGACTCTTTCAATAAAGAAGGCCACTTTTCTCTTGCTCTGCACAATGGGCTCTGAGACAACTGGGTTGAGCCAACTTTCAAATGCAGGCCTCTCCAAAGATGTGCAATAGGAAAAAGAGTGTGAAACTTGAATTCCCTCCATCTTCGCCGTCTTTTAGCAGCCAGCATTGGACATCACCTTCACCTCATACCCTTCTAGTTGCTCCCTCTTCCAAATCATGAGGAGAGAAGGTTATCAATTCCTAGGAAGCAGGACACAATCCCTCCACACCCGGAGCTGCGATGCGTGATGTTGTTGAGTTTCAGACCTAGATAATAACTAAAAACCCTTGCAAAGACTACCTTAAGATTCCAGAAAAGACATTGAAGGCAGGTTTTCAATACCATCCAATATAGGTCTGGCAGCCACGGAGCTAGCCCTCAAGCCAAACCACACTCATTCCTTAAATCTGTATCTTCTCTTTACAAGGAAGTTGTTTCCTTGGTGATCACCATGACCCAGAGATTCCACTCATGTTTGCAACAGGAAAAAGAGAAGAGAAAAAAGCTAATACAGAGAGAAGGGTTTCCTAAAATGGCTTTCATCACCTTACTAACTGCAGTGATTATCCAGAAAGGAAAGTTTTTACCTGCCTACCTTCTGATTAAAGATTTTTTGTGTAATAATGTTATCTTCTGGAGAGTGATATTACAGCCACAGGACATTGCATTATTACATGAAGGAGGAGAACTGAAACTGAAATCTCCTCCACACTGTCCTCACCTTTGCTGAGACCTTTACTCTGAGACAGCCTTCCATGTGAGCATTTTCAGGAGCAGATGTGGCAGTCCCAGACCAGCCCAAGGGAGCCTTTACTCTGTGTATTGGCACAACCTCTGATCCCTGACCAGCACTTGCTGCATGTATAAATCCCACTGGGTGAAGTCTACAGTCCAGCATGAGTATTTCTGATTACCTGGAGATAAACCCTCTCTGTCCCTTGACAAAATATATTCAGCCTCATGACAGCTACAGAAGTAGAAAACTTTCCCTGGAAACTCTTTCCCATAAATTGTCCCAGAGCTCAGCCAAGTGCTGCACTGATCACTCTGCTGATGAGCTCAGAGCAATCAAGCATAGCAAGTAAAGGGCTTGCAGCTTCTCAGAGAAGACTTTCAGCATCGTGAAGATTTGTGTATGATGCTCTTTCCCATAAGTTCATAACTAAACAGTACTGCACTATATGATTTTCTTTTTGTTTCTACTGATATTTTAGGCTTAGTCACTCCTTCTGATGGCACTAGGTTAGGTCATTTCCTCCCTGTTACATTTGCATAAACTAGCAGATAACAGGTGTTGTCAGTATTCCAGAATCAGTGGGTGGAGAATCATGCCCACACCTACACCCTCTGGTCTGAGCTGTAAAGAGGCCAGTTAAGACTGACATAGATGGCTGGGAAGGAAAGCCAGGGGGACATGGAGAGAAAACAACTCCTGGAGTACGCCTGGAGATCATTTCCTAAGGCACCCCATGCAATGGCTCCATCCTGTGCCAGCTTTTTATACATTTATTTCTTTTCCTCAAGGACCTTGTAGCACAACTCAGCCCTAAGGGCAATGCTCATGCCTGTGTTTGAAAAAAGTCTTTGCTAATAATCTGCACTCAAGCAAGGAATGAGTACGTCTTATGGTATACCCTTCTGTAGGGCTGTATACTGAGCTTCAGGTAGCCAGATGCTAGGTCTCACACAATCTCAACAGACTGCAGTGGGAAAACATAAAATCTTTCAGAAAAAAAAAAGGATCTGTAATTTTTCCTGCATTTTTTTCCCTTCAGAATGGGCTGAAAAGGATCCTCTCTTTGGAATCTCTTCATTTTAGAAATATTTTTTACTACAAAGAAGTATTTTGATTGTGATAATTCAGAGGTGAGGACTGAGATTTTCAGCAGCTATGGGTTACCAGAGGTGGGTTATTTGTGCTTTTCACCTTATCAAGCAGTTTTTGAATAATTCTAGTGAATATCTGTTTTTCCATGGCTTTGACTGACTGCCTTTTCTAACTGAATCATAGTCAGACTTCCTGTCGTCTCTGAATATGTCTATTTTGGCGATAAAATGCAAGTGACTATATTTATTTGTAGAAAAAGTAGGTCAGGGTAAAAGTTGTTAGGTGGACATTAGAAGTTGAACCTTTGGAAGAACTTGTTGGTTTCTTTTCCTGGCATTTTTGAGCTTTTTAAAACACTTCCAAATATTCATTCCATCTGTAAGCATTTTTAATTTACATTTGCAATATCATTATGAATTTGATGTTTACTTTTGCCTATTTCTTGCAGAAGCATGAACATAATAGAATAGGAATTCCATTATGGAATAATAGAATATTATTGGAATAATGAGAAATAAAGATGGATTCTAATAGATTCTTAATGACTACTCCAATTGAGAGTGTATGAAATTTGTGCATTATTTCTTTGTTCTTATGTAAAAATTATGAGGGAGCACACTGATGGTAAAGTGAGCCTCAGAAGTATAAGCATCTCCATAATAGACCACTATGGAAACATCTACCATAGGAAAACTCTTTAAATCCACAGCATAGGTGTTTATCTTAGATGGTAAACTCTGAGGGTTTTTGTTCCTTGTATAGGAACATTTCCCATTTCACTGCAGATATTTGCATTATCTGTATGTGCTTTAAATCCCTCTTGAAATATGTTTATATTTACTGCTCTTTTTGCATCATCCTGGGGTCCCAGTGCCTGCACTGGTCTGTTGTACTGCACTTCTTGAGATGATGATGAATTTACCAGGGTGTCTCCCCTTTTTCAGATGGACTCAACCTGAATTCTTCTGGCCCAACAGCCATCTCCCTGGCAGCACCTCTCTAAGTTATGACAAAGTCATGGGTCAGCTGAACTTTAACAGCATCATGTGCCTTGCAAACAAGTTGTTAAGAAGTCATAAACCAGCTGGCAGATAACCTTCTGGGAGAGCAAATGAAATCTGAATGACAGCTTGGTCCAAAGCCCCTTCTTCCATACCAAATAAAAGAATATAAAACTAGAAAAAAATCATCTCCTGAAACTGTTTATATCACAGGTCTTTGCAGCATTCAGAAAGCTCTGAAGGAAAATGGCATGTCCTTATACCAGAACTACTGTTCCCAGGAAAATGCCAGGGATGCCTCCCCTACCATATCTGACCTCAGTTGTCCTTTGACTATGCTCCAAAGGCAAACCTATGCTGGTAGACTCCCAAGAGCAGATTGTCTGATCTCCTTGATCTGATTTCCTCCTGAGGGACAAATTTACCTAGAAAGGGTGAATTTTAAGAAGCCCAGGAGTCTCTGTTCTGATGGGAGCCTGCCTGGTGACAGGTTTCCTCCAGTTTCACCGTTGCTGCTATATAGATGTCCTCCTAGAAAATTAAAAGTTTCATAGAATCATGGAATCATCACAGAATTACAGAATCACTTATGTTGGGCAAAACTTCTGAGATCATTGAGTCCAACTTTTGACTGATCACCGCCTTGTCACCTAGACCATGGCACTAAGTGCTACCTCCATCCTTTCCTAAAACACCTTCAGGGATTGTGACTGCACCACCTCCCTGGGCATTCCAATGTCTAAGCACCCTTTCTGTGAAGAAATTCCTCCTGATGTCCAGTCTGAGCCTTCCACGGCACAGCTTGAGGCTGTGTCCTCTTGTCCTGTCACTGATAGCTTGGGAGAAGAGCTCGACCCTCACCTGGCTACAACTGCCTTTCAGATGGTTGTGGAGAGCAATAAAGTCACCTCTGAGCCTCCTTTTCTCCTGCCTAAACAAATCCAGCTCCCTCAGCTGCTCCTCACAGGACTTACCCTCTGGACTCTTTACCAGCTCTGTTGCCCTCCTCTGGACATGCTCCAGCCCCTAAATGTTTTTCTTGCAGCGAGCGGCCCAAAACTGGACACAGGATTAGAGGTGTAGCCTCGTTACTGCCCTGGTCCTGCTGGCCACACTATTGCTGATACAGGCCAGGATGCCATTGGCCTTCTTGGCCACCTGGGCACATGCTTGCCCATGTTTGGTTGCTGTCAAACAGCACCCTGAAGTCCTTTTCCACAGGGCAACTTTCCAGCCACTCTGTCCCCAGCCTGTAGTGCTGCCTGGGGTGGTTGTGACATAAGCGCAGGATGTGGCACTTTGCCTTGGGATACTGCTGGTCTCAGCCCATCTATCTGTCAGCCTATCCATCTATCTCAGCCTGTCCAGATCCTTCTGCAGAGCCTTCCTGCCCTCCAGAAGATGATCACAGATTGGTTTAGGTTGGAAGGGACCTTAATGATCACTATGTTTCAACCCGTCGTCCTTTCTCCCTTCCATGGACCCAGATGCCACCGCTACATCAGTCTCTGGACAGTTTTCCTAGTTTCTGTTGGCTAATTGATGGAGAAGTGAGATTTGCTTGTTTTGATGTTTGGAGCCCAAAAAGATAGTGAACGATGGAGAATAACTGACACCAGGTGTTTTGTCTTAACTGACACCAAGTGTTATATTTCTCTGTATTAGTTGTTACAATTCTGTTCTCCCCATTTAGTGGGCAGAATGGTAAGAAACGAGTCA
This sequence comes from Promerops cafer, assembly GCA_013398275.1. Taxonomy (NCBI): domain Eukaryota; kingdom Metazoa; phylum Chordata; class Aves; order Passeriformes; family Nectariniidae; genus Promerops; species Promerops cafer. The sequence goes on from VZSE01015165.1 coordinate 31,068, forward strand.
CTGCATCCAATAGATCTTTTTGATTAATTTCTATTGAATGAATATGAATGAAAGAGTCCTTCAATTAGCCAGTGCTAGTTTGGAAATCAATTACTTGTAAAGGTGTATATAACATCTTGCCTAATGCACCATATCTCATAGTTTGTATCATCTGCTTACAGCCAGGTTCGAACACTTTGCACTGTAGTAAATGTGCCACCCCATAAATAAAATTTTAGTGGATGGAAAATGAATAAAGATGCATGAGCTTTGCTGTAGTACTGAGGGGAATATCAACAGGGCAGTAAAGAATGAAGATATAAATTTATCTGGTACTTCCCTGACACTGATTTGCAGACATATATGCACACAGGAGAATTGTCTCTGTGACCTCTGCTTGACAATGATAATATGGTAGTAATTGACTTTTCACTATTGTGTAGTTATTAGAACAAAAATGGACATACTTCCAGAAGCAAATTTATCATCCATTACAGCTACATCAGAAATTCTTTCAGGTATTTTCTACCTTAATTCAGCTCTGGAGCCTAATTCTTTTTGTAATTAGCAATTACAGTGCATATTGAAAAACAGCCCATAGAGTAGGCAAATTGATGTGAAATGAATGTGTATGATTCACACCAAGTTCCTTGAAACCTACTATTTCTGTTTTTCTTTTTCATAAGATGGACAAGTGAGTCTACTTTAAAGAAAATTACTCCTTGGCAACAGTGACCTGAGAGGTCTGCAAGACTGCATAGCAAGCAATCTCGACAGGTTGATTATTTGTTATAAGAACAGCTCTGAAACATTTAATCTATAGAGCCTGTAATGATTTCAGCTGAGAAATTTCATCTTCAATATTCCTGAGGACTAAACTAAAGTGAGAGGTGGGCTACTGCAAGTCACTCATTAGTACCCACACCATGGTTTAATCCTTGTTAGAGGAGAATAACAAATGTAGAAGGGTTCATTTATCTCCTCGCATGGGAAATGCAATTCAAGAGTGTGTTTTTTAGCCTGCTCAGAAGCATGCAAAAATAATGTTCATTAGCATTAGGGAAGATACAGATGCTGTGTGAGAAAAGGATATAGCGATGATCATTGATTCTGGCAGAAGACTTCAGGAGCTCTCTTTGAAGTCTGACAACAGGAATCTGTGCCCAGATTTGCCAGGCTTTAATCTGTGACAATTAAATTAGGGGATAATGAAAAAGATGGTGCTGTCTTCATTCTTGGTTGAATTAATGATTTCCGTGTTATGGGGAACACTTACCTTTCTGGCTGGTTGTTACATAACTTCTGTTCCATAAAACTTTGATTGTAATACTGGATTTTAAGCCCTCAAAGCACTTACAATTCTTCTTTCCTGTGACTCCACTGTTATTTCTGCAGACCACCTAGTGCACACTTCGTAAATGCCACAGGGATTTATATTAATGTAACTAATCCAAGGATGCATGGAAGGGACACGAGTGCCAGCCATCCTTGCACAGGGAGGAGGACCTTGCAGTCCAGGAGGTGCAGCCAGACATGCAGGGGACAGCTTTTGGTGGTGGGGAGGGCGTTGGTGGTATGATGTCACCCCTCTCCATCCTTGTAGTGCCTTGCCCGTTTCTCTGTCACATCTCTACACACTGAGCTTTGCTTCTGCTAAAGCCACCCACAGTCAGTGCCTGCACATCTACTGCACGCCTGCCCTGCTCCTGCGGCTGAACCGGGTTCACGTGACCTGTTACAAAACCATGTTTTTGTCTAGTTTAAAAATGACAGAGTTTAAAAATGCCCCAAAGCAGCTCAAATTTTTCCTTCTGGAGTACTCTTGAAATAAGATTTACAACACTCCCATTTAAAAATCATGCAGTTTAGTAAAAAGAAACTACTATTTTCTTCAGTGACAGCTGAAGAACAAATTGCCAGAGGAACAAAACCTATAGTAATTTGGAGTTTATTAATATTTGTCCTCAATTTTTTATACTTTCAACATTTCATCATATCCCAAGGCCTCACCTATGCCCCTCAAGCAATATTTACTTATCATTACAGTCAGCATTTAGAATGTATAATGTGACAGCTAATACTTACATAAATGGTACAATAAAGAATATAGTTCAAAGTTCCCCGAGTTGATCAAGACATTTCTGTCTAAAATATAATATAATCCTTGAAATTCCTGGAGAGAAGGTGAATGCTCCAGTGGTCAGGCATTTTGTTTCAAAAAGTCCCTTGTACTTCAGTCATTGCACAAAGAAAAATCTGGTAATTTTTCATAATTTCTTCAAAGTATGGAAAAACCAAACATGTTTATTCTTGAATATAGAATGACAAGTTATGTAAACTTGGAAAAGAAAGAGTTGCATTATCTGAAGATGAATTGCTACTGGGGGAAGGAGACACACATCATTGCAGCATTTTAAGCTCCACATTTGGAAATGCATTAAACTTTATTAAGCTTTCAACATATTTTATATGTTTTACTCCAGTTGTACTGTGTCTAGGCAGGATATATCTGTTGTAACTCAGGCATCTGAAAGTCAGACATCTAAGTTTGACTTAGTCAGCCAAACTCCTTTTCATAGCCAAAGGACAGAGGCAAGCACCTGCAGGGGGTACTTCATCTCATCCTCACCCTGGGGTCTAGCACGAGGCCAGACCAACTGCCCCAGGGGAGCAACAAGGTTTCATCAACCATTACAAGGTAAGCCCCGAGTGACCAGCTCCACCTTAGATCTTTCAAGCATCCTAAGTTAAGCATGACAACTGCTTAAACAGAAAGGTCCCCCCAAGACTGTTGATGGCAGAATACTCACACCCATTTACAGAGCAGAAGGTTTCAGACTGGTTCCTGTAAAAAAGATGAAGTATGCGACATGCACCAGATGTATGTGAGTGACTTCTCTTGCCAAATTTATTGTATCATATTTGCCTGGGTCTCTGTAAGTCTTCAAGGGGACTAAAGGATGCCAAACTTCTTGAGGTCTGATTAGTTTCAGCAATGCAGACCCTTTATGGGGATGCTGCAGATTGACTCTGAGAAGAAAACAAGACTAAATTGCTCTGTTCACTGTGTTAATTAATTAAGGCTATCTGGCAAGGTAGGCAGCCTGCTTTTTTATTTTCATCCCAGTTTCAACAAGAAGCCAAGACAAAAATGAGGCAGAGAATTAGCCTGAAAAAGCAGTTGTCATGGTGTAGGCAGGCATTTCAGCTACACATATTTGTGTACCATAACAGTTCTGAATTTGCTGAAGTGTAACGTGGTATGTTATAGTGCTTCCACTGATATTTGCCTTGTGCTCTAACAGAAAATGAGAACTACTGTCTTTGGCACTATGAAAGATAAATGTTTACAACATTTTTTTTCCCACCTATTTTAATAGAACTATTCAAATATTTAATAAGTTATTCTATTTTCATTTCTAACCTATTTTTCTGTTTTGGACTTGCCTGCCAGCCTATGTGGTTTTGACTGTCTCTTAGCTGCTTGATAGCATGAGACAGACACCTGCATTCCACCTCGAGAAAAGCCTTTGCTGTTCTCTTCTTAGCTTTGTGTATTCTTGTCACCCTTCCCCAGCTGTGGTGGAGCCTAGCGAGAGAATCAAACTTCGCGTCACGCAACAGTCGGCCCAGCCTAACACAGAGAAAGCTGTCAGTATCCCTACAAGATTAACTACTGATTGTGTCTGATCTCAGGCAAGAGCCTGGAGCGAGCCACATGCAGTTACCTGCTCTGGAGGCTGTGTAGTGTGTTCCTGTGCAGTGCTACAGACTAAAAGGGCCAGAGGAATGCCAAGTGGCCAGCCAGGGTGGGGGACTCTCCTGAAACAGAGTTGTTCATGAGCCGGTTAAATGCAGGAGCTCTCATCCAACAGAGAGGCATTTCCATATCTAAGAAGGGAAAAAGTCCTGTTATTTTATTTAAGAGTGTGGTCAGAATGCCTTCTGGCAAGGAAGAAATAGGGTGAACTGCAAGACAGATGAAACTGGTCTGGACCTCCTCGAAGAGCTCAAAGTGAAGCCTGAACACAAAAGATAATATGATTATGAAAGAGAGGTGAGCTGATCTTCAAGGAGAGATGATCTGAGGGGAACATAAGGAAGACAGGCATTGGGAACAGATCTCTGGTGGGGTTCTCCCAGAGAAGCTGTGCACCTCCAGTAAGATGCCTTGTGGGTGTCCCAGAACATGCACCTGGCAGTGCCATGCACAATGTCTGGAGTCCTGGATGAACTTGTCAGTTCTGGGGACTGATGGATGTCTGCCCAATGCAGCCCCATAACTTGCTATTGGATTTCATCCGTTGCCTATTCTATATACATTTGCAACTGTGTTGGATGCTATGAATAAATGACTGTATTTGCCTTTTATTTTAACCTGGTTGAAGTAAAGTGTGATTTCAGCTAACAGGAGAACAAGTCATTCTTTCCTCAAAGATACAGTGAATCTGTGAACAAGGGTCTGGTTTAGATGACAGGTCACTCCTGCTATCTTTTTCTCTGCCATCTCAAATGATGAGTGTCTGTGTGGGGTATCGGTTCAAACGGCGGCAACGAACCATGTTGTAATCAATATGATGTTCTGGGATGGAATTTCAGTCTTCCTCTTTTGACTTTTTTATAAACTTAGGAAATTAGAAGCACAGACCATGTTGTAAGGAAAGAATATTAGTAAGGTACTGCATTGAGTGACCAAAACTTAGTATCAAAGACATACCCAGCTCTGTACATACACATAACACTGACCAAAGAAAAGATCCTTTCAAATCTCTCTCTTGCCTCAAGATGTCTCCAGTATATTTTATTGGTTTATCACTGGTAGAGGCCTTTCAAGACATCTTCATACCACCTAATAACTCATGCAAAACACAATCCCATTTTATTGTTGATTCTGGGACATTTACCTACAAACTTAACACCAGATCCTCAGTGGATGTAAATCATCCTAGTCACCATGGAGGTCAACAAAGCAGAAACAGTTTGTGAATTTATCACAGGAATAATAGGACAATTCAGGTTGGAAGGGACCTCAGGAGGTCCCCAGTCCAACCTCCTGCCCAAAGCGGGGACAGCTTTGAGGCCAGGGTGCTTATGGCTTTGTTTTGAAAAAAATCAAACAAGGAGACAGCACAGCCTCTTGGAGCAACTGGCTCCACTACCTAGCTGTCCTTATATCCAATCCAAACCTCCCATTTTTTCACCTTATGTCTCTTACTGATCCACTTTTCTTGCATTTGAATAACAACAACCCCATGCAGTGCTACAGGCTTGGGGAAGAGTAGCTGAAAAGGTGCTCGGTGGAAAAGGACCTAGAAATGCTGGTCAAAAGCCAGCAGAAAATGGGCCAGCAGTGCCCAGGTAGCCAAGAAGGCCAATGGCATCCTGGCCTGTATCAGCAGTAGTGTGGCCAGCAGGACCAGGGCAGTGATTGTCCCCCTGTTCTCAGCAGTAACGAGGCTACACCTCTAATCCTGTGTCCAGTTTTGGGCCCCTCACTGGAAGAAAAACATTGAGGGGCTGGAGCGTGTCCAGAGGAGGGCAACAGAGCTGGGGAGCTGGAGCACAAGTCCTGTAAGGGGCAGCTGAGGGAGCTGGATTTGTTTAGGCAGGAGAAAAGGAGGCTCAGAGGTGACCTTATTGCTCTCTGCTACCATCTGAAAGGAGGCTGTCTGTCTTTTCTCCTAAGTAACAAGGACAAGAGGAAATAGCCTCAAGTTGCACTTCAAGGGGAAGTCTAGATTGGATATGAGAAAAATATTCTTCATCAGAAGAGTTGTCAGGCATTGAAACAGGCTGCCCAGGAAAGCAGTTGAGTCACCAGCCCTGGAGGTATTTAAAAGACATATAAATGTGGCACTTGGGGGCATGGTTAATGGTGATCCTGTAAGTGCTATGTTAATGGTTAGACTCAATGATCTTAAGGGTCTTTTATAATCTGAACAATTCTATGATTCTGTGATTGTTTCTCACCCTCCAGCCTTGTGATGCTGTGAAGTGCCAGGTTTTGGCTTCTTCATGGCCTCTCCTAGATGCTGGCCAGCCGTTAGATCTTCTTGAAGCTGTCTCTCCTGCAGATTGAGCAAGTCTAAATCTCTCCTGCTCCACATGCTGATACACAGGCATTGCATCTCCCTCTGCTTTCTCACCCAAAGGTGAGAAAAAACACCTTGTGCTCCCCTGGATGTGCAGAGCTCAGCCCACCACACATCCCACTGGTGTCAGAATCTTTTTGAGGGGTGGATCTTGCATCATCCACTGAGTGAATCTGGTTCCTATGCTTGGACTTATGATTTTGTACAGGTCTCAAAAGTTCTGGGTTTTTTAATGATAGCACTGTCTTTGTCTCCCCTTCATTTGAGAGTGAGATAGGCTCTACTATCTCTCTAGATTGTGCTATCATTTCATTTCTCATTTTCAGCTAAGTGCACTGTGCTGTGGTGTCATTTTTCAAACAAAGCCAAAAGACTTGCTCTATCAGGCGTGATTTTGATTTCTTACTTTACCCACTCCCATCTCCCTCCTCCCTGCAACAAGATGAAAACATCAATATCTGTTTTGGGCTCCCAAGGTATGACATAATGTCAATGGAATTTGTTTTTAATCTGGGTGACTAACGGTTATCTGACAATTCAAGTAATATTTCTCCACATCCATCTGTCAAACTCCAGCAAATGTACAGTGGGAGACAGTGTCAGATTTAGCAGCCAGGCAAGCCCATTAACAACCCCGAGACTGCAACTTCGACTCCCTGCAATACGATTTTCCCCATGCCTGTCCTGTGCTGCCCTTTTCATTTTTTATTTATGTAAAATTATAACTCTTCTGTTTGAAAGTCATCTTCTTTTATTTCTGAGGCTGTTTCCTACAAGTGAGTCAGGTCAGGCGAACTATTATTAGGACCATGTTTATTTATAATGGGTAGTTTAGCATTAAGCAACGAGTTGTGACAGGCTGTGCATTTCTGGAGGACGACGGCAGGCTCGGGGTGCCTGTGCGGGCACGATGCCGAAGGCGCAGGGCTCCTGCCACCCCGGCCGGCCTCCAGACACGCCGAGCCGCCAGCGGCTCCCTGCCGTTACGAAATGGAACGTTGAGAGCAAAACGAGGACACGCCAGAGCCAGCGCCGGTGCTGGGGACTTGGGCAGCGCGCGCCTCATGTCCCCCTGGCAGTGCCGTGGCTCTGCTGTATTCCGTGGAGTTTTCTGCCTCTACAGTGGCACTTTCAAAATAATTAGGCTATTTATTAATTTTTATTCTATTCCATCTTCCCTGACAGCTTCAGATTCCACAAGCCTGACCAGAGGGCCTGCCAAAGACTGCAGGATGTGGAGGAGACAGGCACATTCCTGCAGTGATACCCAAACCAGAGCAGCAAAGAGGGCCAAGGGCCGTGGAGACCCTTCCGTTTAGTGGAAGGTTAGGCAGATATAATTCACCACTTGACTGCCACACGGTGGGGCAGCCTGTGCAACCCACTTCAGCTTTCCTTGGAAGAAAATGCTGCTTCTTCTTTGCCATCTTTCCTCTGGTCCTGTACCTTGATGGAGAGCCTGTGCTAGCTGAGTAACTCTGCGCAGGAATGTATCAGGTTCAGGCACATAATTTCCCCCCTCTCCTTCCCATGGACCTGAGTGCCCGCCTGCAGCTGGTGTGCATCTGTTTAGCACTATGACTTCTGCTGCTGGAGGCCCAGGCAGACACACGCTGCTGAATGAGTCCTTAGGAGAGATGGGACCCCCCATACTGGCAGGGGTAGGATGCAGGTGGTGTGGCCTTGACCCATGGCCTGTTTCTTGACAAAAGCAAGCCCACACAGAATACTTGCAGCTGTGGAGGTTTTCATCTCTCCTCTTAGCTGCCTCCAGTACCTCCCTTATTTCCCTGTGAATGTGAGCAGTGGCAAGGAATGTGGTACTGGGGATTGGTGAGGGGATAATCTCCTGGATTTTTTCCTTTTTCTAGTAGATCTCCACCCGCACTTTTCTTCTTACCTATGGGTTTACATTTGTTTGCCTTCAGTCCACCTCTGAGGAGATGGTGAACCTACTTGAATGTTTATCATCCAGCAAATCCAGGATGACATCCGTGCTTCTGCATTCATCTCTAAGTGAGAAGCTGTGACCATGGCTGTCAGGAGATCCACATCCAAATCAGCTACCAAGGAGCTAATCCAGCAGCTCTTATTCAGTTCTTAGCTTGGCAAAACCCCAATGAAGATAAGGAGAATTTTAACTGATTGAGGATGTCAGGTTCCAATAATGAGCATGGCTGCAGTTCCTAAAATGTGTGTGCACGAATTTGCTGAAGAGTATATTGCAGAGGTGTTTCTGACATTTGGCAACATTCATATTTAAGCCTTCCTGTGTTATTTTTGCTAAAGGAATTAGAAATTTGCATGCCATGATCATAATAGAGGAGCTGAAAGTAAAGAACCAGATTGTGCCCTCAATCCACATGCCCAATTCCCATGGATGTCATTGGAAATTGTGTGCACACGCCTCTGAGGGCAGAATTTGGCCCAGCACACCTCTTTCTGTGATGCCCATGCTACGCTCACTGCTGCCAACAAGAGAGGAGCTCAGGCCTAAATTGTTTAGCGCCTAAGCCACCTGCTGTATTTTTCCTGCTGTATTTTTCCTTCCTTTTTCATGGTGATTGAAACTGTAATTCTTCCAGTGGCTACAGCTGATGTCTTTGCAGACAAGTGCTGGACCCCTCTGTTAGCAGGAGGGCAGTGAATTGCCTACAAGGTGTGCCTCTGGCAGACCAGCCTACTGGAGTCTGTACCAACAGGCTCCACCTGGTTCTGGTGGGATTACAGAGGTGTCACTGGGACTGCCTTGGGGCAAGGACATGGGCTCCATGACCTCTTGTTATTCATTGCAATTCAGTCTGTGATAAATCGTTGCATCTCTTCTGCCCTTGAGCTGGGACCCGGTGGACTTGGCATGTGTTAAATGTTATCCTAATGAAGGATGCTTTCCTGAGCCAAGATTTTTAGCTGTAATGTTTTTTTTTTCCTCTACAAGACCTCTGAAGAATGGTTAGTTACATCACATTTATAATGATTATTAAAAATAAGAAAAAAGGAAGGTTCTGATTTAAGAATTGCTCAAAAGATAAGGATAGGGATGTTTCATTGAAAAATAGTTGACTTTTTACTTTGCTCCTCCAAAACGCTCAGAAGCAAGTCCTAAAAATGGCTTGATTCATCAGCAACAGAGTACTCTCATGTAGCAAACTCTAAAAAAGGTGTCAGCTGTGACAAGACTATATGCACTATACATATGCTTTAGAAATGAGTGGTAGCAGACATTTTGAAACACCATATTGTGATCCAGCAAATTACACAAATACAAGTCTTCATCATTTAGGCAAGGCATCTAACTCAAAACCTCGATGAAGTTTGAATGACTGCTTTCCCATTGACTTTGTTGATGTTTGTCCTGCCCCAGGTACCTGCAAGGGCAACTTCCAAGCAGGGTCCCACCAGGTCACTGCTGTGAACTGCAGAGAGCTGTGCTGGCCCACAGTCGTACTCCCTCTGTTGCCTCCAGCTGCTAAATTTCAGTAAGATAAACACACCAAATACTTTCCTAATAATATTTACCCATTAAAGTAGTGGTTTTATTGTAGTTGCCACAGGGATCAGATGCCACTGAAACTAGAAGGGGGTAACTCATGGGAAGACATGATCTGTTATGTATCTTGCTTTGAATGTGATCTGCCTTGTGAAAATGTTTGGAAGGAGTCTTCTGCGTGCTGGATGTTCATGGCGGATTGGCTTTTCCTATATTTCCACTTTGAGACAGTGGATTTCCAGAAGAATGGACATGCAGTTTATAGCTCTTCCCAAATGAAGAAAATGTAAACTTCAGTCTCTATCCCAACAAAGATACAGCCCATTCCTAGGCATTTCTGAAAGTTTAGGATTTCAGGCATGCAAAAACACACCAGAAGAAAATATCCAACTTTCTTGCTCCACAGTTAAGTCAGGCAATCAGTGAAACCAAAGACAAAAAGCACTGGCAGCAGATTTATGCATCTGCTGGCATAGCAAGAGAGAAGAATTAATGCTGAAAGTAGTGAAAAGAAAACCATTACACAGGATTCTGTACACTGTACTTTAGGAATCAGAGTTTATAAGAGGCTTTCAGAGCTCTGGGACAGCATTTCTGGCATCATTATTAAACATTCTGTATGAAATAGCTATGGCAGACTGGGGAAGAGTGGGTCAGGGGTTGCAAATCTTGCTGTCAGTTCTAAGGCCTTGCTCCTGCTCCCAGTGAAGGGAAGGGGACATCTCCTGAGGCACATCGGAGAAAATATATGAGTTGACACTTTAAAAATTAAGCCTCCTGGAACTGCTGTGTCGATTATTATCCCAGAGACAGCTTAAGTGATTTGCCTACAGTCACGCAGTGAATTGGGGTTGAGCCAGGAATAGAAGATAGGGCTCCCAGCTTCTGTTCTTTTTCCTTTACCAACCAGGCACATCCCCAGATATACAGTGTAATCCACACGGGGACAAAAATCCAAAATCAAAGATTTATATCACTTCCTAGCACAGCTGTAGACAGCTCTGCAGCACAGACATAGAGACAAATCTAACTGCCCCGGTTGCTCACCTGATGAATTTTTGTCTTCTCCATACCAAATTACTTAAATCCCTACAACATCAATGCCCATCATGAGAAGAGGAGACTGCATGGCAGCACAAATTATGTGCCTGGGATTAGAGCCTTGAGCAATTTTAGCTAAATCTATTATATAAAATTACAGTTGTGTGTTACTAACGCTTCACTCACTAACGTGCAAACGCAAATAACTTTGCTGGAGCTCTTGGTATCACCTGGCTATGCAGGGAGGAGCGGTTAAATACAGAACAGACCATACTTGTAAGAAGATTAATACATACAACAGGGATAGTAGCAGGCTTCTGCTGGGTCTAATCTGGCATCTGACCGGGACAGAGAGAGAGAAGGAAACTCTAAGCCAGTTAAAGTACTGGATTATTGATGACAGAGGATTCACAGCTGATAGGGGAGCTGGAAAGAGCAGGTAGTAGGGATGAAATGCAGGGCAGAGCACACAGCAAAAAAGAGGTGGAAGATACTATATTTTACAGGGAGAGTCTAAAAAATGTGAAAGACTACTGAGCAAGGAGAGAAGGACCAGAATATATCTTAGCTTCCTCTCTAAAATTGTATTTTACACACCAAGGGAAAAAAGTCACATCAAACTACTGTCCAGGGATTTGAACTTGGACAAATAAATGATCTGAGAAGACGTGCTGGGTAAAAAGGCTTCCAAGACCTCCTTGACTTGCTCTGCACAGACAAACATGGAATGGAGAATAACAATTTAAATCACTGATAATCACTGAAAGTCTGTCTGAGACTTCCATGTAGATAATGCTATCTTGGGTAACAGGCAGCTGAAGTGGGCTGGGGAGTGCAGGCCCTCTGCAGCACAGCTGGCTAATCACAATAACCCTTGGCAGATATTTTTTAATGACTAATATTTGAAGGCAAATGGCTTTGTAAAGTTCTGGAGCAATGTTTAACAGGGACATTTGGGAGTAGCTTTCTTCTTTTTGTTTGCTTGCTTGTTTCCAAAGGGGGATGCTTCAGGCACTGAGAAGGGCTCCAAGGTATCAGGAGTAGGTGATGGCTTTGAGGTGAGAAGGGGAAACCAATTCCTTTCACCGACAAGGAAATTTGAGATAGCAAAATGGCAAATTCACACTTGGGAAGCACTTATTAGGGCTTTCCAATTACACCTGACAGTCTGGGAAGAGTTATTAATAAAATACTTCTAATGTGTTTCTAAGAATTAAAATCAATGCACTTACAGTGTTCCTGCCCTGGTATAGAGTTTGCTGAAGTCAGCACTACCACTGCTTCTTACCTCTGCAATTTCTTCTTGTACCTTCTCTGTCTGTCTCCTAGATCCTGGCCAGTTCTGCCTGAGCTGACATGACTGCTCCAGGTGGCTGCTATTTTAGCTAGGTTTTTCTCTTCATTTGGGGTGTGACTGGGACAACTTGCCTGTAGCAGTGTGTTAAGAGATCATACTATAGTCTTGATCATGATTAAGTTACAGTAAAATTACAGACTGCCTAGAAGAAAATGAGCTATCTCAGCTCTGAATATTGCAGAATACATTATCTCATAGATTTATTTATTTTATATTGCCTGTTTAAAATTTTGTGTGACTCCCTAAGCTGTCTATAGGCACTTATTTAAATCAGAAAGGGAAAAAAAATTGTATGTTGTGTTATATTTGGGCTTAGAATTTGAAAAATGAGACAGGATTTTGATACACTTAGTTTTGTTGAAACAGTAGATACTGCTAATAGTTGATACATCAAACTAAGTTAAAGAAACTAAAATCTAAATGGCTTAAAAACCTAATTTCCATTTCCGTGACAGCTTTGTCAATGTACAACCTGTTACTGATTTTCTTGCAGGAATGTATTGGCTATGTAGGTACTACAATTTAAGAGCAACTCATTTTCTTTTATCTTAAATCAATTTCTAATCAACTTAGCCCAGCAGAAATAAACTAGGTTTAAGTGTTTAAGTGTTTATTGAACATCCACATTTCTACTCATTTGGCTATACTGATTTAAATTGAGACCTTTAGTTAAACTGTCCCAAAGACACGTGCAGGTAAGGGCCTCTCGCAGCGAGTGCAGGGAGGTGGGTCTGGGGCAGGGTGTGCTGATAAGTAAGAGACAGGGAGTGAGCATGACTCTCAGTCATGAACACTGCTTGATTGCTGGCTTGCTCCCTGCTCTGATCCCGAGCTGTTTCAACTGGGGAACAGGTCAGCCCGAGAATTTCGCCCCAAAATCAGTAGAGATAAGAGAGAACCGGGTTTTGACTCCCCTACCCTACACAGACCTCCTCAGGGCTCGCACGTGCCCCGTCCTACCTACTTGGTCAGAAGCAGACACATAGCCTTTGTGGCTGGATCTTGAGCAAGGGGGGACTGAGACCTCCAGGGCAAAGGCAACACAAAGTGAATAATGGCAATAAGAACAAAATCAAAATTCTCTCCTGACTTTTGATGGATAGGCATGTGCAAGTTCATTCAGGTGTGCAGAGTAATCTTGTCTTCTTGTTGGTTAGAAAAATCTGATGACATCTGCTGAGCATCTGCGCTGAGCACTTAATTGCCCTGGTTAGTCACTGTCTGTTGCCTACCACCTAGTAGTAAAAGAATTTCTTATAAAGTGAACTTTTCTTCCATACTTCTAACAAATGAAGAAAGTATCACTCTTGTCTTTGTACTAGAAAAGAGCAGGTGCAGAGACTCACCCCTTGCCTGGCTGTTCCCCCTGGGCTCAGAGGTAGGCCCCTTGGTCTCACATTGCCTTGCAGGTTTGAGGGATCATGATAGAACTAATGCAACCTGCACAGTGAGGAAGGGGTTCAGTGCCTGCACTCAGTCCATGTCCCTCTTACCCAGATGCCCAGACACCACCTCTGAGTGCCAGAAGGGCTCAGAAGGTGCACAGCACCCCTGGACTCACCATGTTCCTGGTGCCAGGAAAACGTGCAAGCATGGGCTGGGATGCACAGGGTTCACTCACAGCAGTTTGGCTGTCTATTCCTACAAATATTGACTCCCTGTCACCAGCAACAGGAATATTGGGAAAGGCTAAATCAAATCTTTATCATCTTCCCAATCCTCAAGAGAGCAGACAAGAAATGTTAGTCAGTACAGCAGGAATTAAATCAAGTATCTAAGATTTTGGATAGATATAACCAAAATATAGTGTTTCAAGCTTCAGTCAGGTTGCAAGGATACAATTTTACCTGGGAAGTGCCCATTAAAAGGCACTGAGCCATTCCTATAAATTTCCCCTTATCGAGCGATGGAAATACCTACAAAAGGAAAAAAAACCTCCCAACTCTGAGAGAAAGATGGAAACTAGATGCCAAGCTCTCTAGCCCCAGTTTGCTTGGTCACTGCCAAATTTGGGTGGCATTTTGTATGTACAAGGGAGGTCAGCTTATACCTCAGACTATGCCCACACATCCTTGGGGAACGTTGAAATAGCAGAGATAATGTCAGCCCAGTTACCATATGCTTTCAGTCTGCCCAGGCAATGATTGTATAATAATCCCTAACAGAAAACTGAAGACAAGATTTCAAGTGGCTGCCAGAAAACAGTTTTTCACTTGGAGTGGCAACTCTGAATAAGGAAGCATCTGGCACATTTGATCAGACAAAGAAAATTAGGTCACTCAGAAAAATATTTGATGCTCTTCCTGAGGAACATAATACTAAAAATGCATCTATCTAGAACGGCTGCATTCTCCTCTTTGGCACTGTTTCTCATATTGTGATGTGTTGTATTGTTCTGAGTAACGGCACTATATTTAGTATCTGTTAAATAGTAGAATAAAGATTATATAACTGATCATTTTCCCTCTGCTAGTAATAGGAGTTTAAAATCAAAGAGGGTTTTGTTGGCCATGGGTTTTAAAAAAAATTCAAGGCAGGACAACTGCTTTTGTGCAATTGACTGCTGGATGCTTCTATGAGGTTTTTAAAAAAAGTTGTGTTGAATGAAAAGATAAATGTTCTTTTTTTAAAAATATTTTTTCTTCTGTTGGTTTAAAAAACTTCCCATTTTTTATCATTCCTGAACAGTCAATGGAGTGACACTTCACCAATAAGATCTCAGAGATGGAGGAGTACACTGCTAAATGCCCCTTGTCAGGGAGAGGAGGGGATGGGGATTGCAGGGAGGGTCATGGCAGGAGCCTCGCCTCGCAGGAGGGACAGGGTTGAGGGTATGATCCTTTGCAAGGTGAGGACTAGTGTTTCTGCTGACTATTCTTGACTATGGCAGTCACATGCCCTCCCTATCCCAGCAAAATACCTTCTTCAAGGTGTTCAGAATGGTTGGGGAAATAAATACAAAACAACACTGGTAAAAGGAGTGTTGAGGTGCTTTGATGACTTCAGTGAAGGGAAGAGCCAGAAGCTGAAAATTCCAAGCAATTGCATTATTAACATGAAGGCATGCAGTGGGACAGGGGCCTGGGCTATTGCTGAATCCTGGGGCCTGGGTTATGGTTTGCAGTAGCCAGCACTGGAACAGTGGAACAGTTTGGACCAGCCCAAGCGTCTCAGACAGCTGGCTAGAAGTGAGCTGGTGCTGACTCTAACACTAGTAACCTCCACCTGGGTGGCACAGCTTGTCACTGCTCTGGGAGATTAGGGAAAAACAGGAGTCCCCAAGACAAGCCTTGGCTAGCTGGAGAGTCAGCCTCATTTGTGGCTTACAGTCTAATTGCTCATGGAAAAACCACACATCTCCAGCATTCTTGCTCCATTTACTTAATTTCCAAGAATCCGTCCTCAAAGGAAGTTTTAAAGGCAAAAATCTGGTTAATTAATGTAGATTTTTCCAGCTTCCTAAAACCAGGAATGGAAGCAGTGACCACAGAGTTTTCAGACCCTACAAACTCAAATCTGATTTAATACATAGAGACATGGTTGTTCCTGCATTAATCCTTCCAGACGGTAAATGAATCAGCTTGTGGTGTTTTCATTTGATTGTAAAGATGTCAGGTAACCAAAAAGGAGTTCCATGCTGCCATCTCAGCCTCATTTGTGGTAGTGGGGTACCATGACTGGTTTAGTCACATCAAATCTATGATCCTTCAAACACTGTCTGAAGAACTGAAGTATTTATATGATATGCATAAAATCTGGTCTTGATTTTAAAAATATTTTCAACACAGATGTGAATGTGTCCTTACTTCCTGGCATATTTAGTCTTACAAATTTTATCAGCAGATGAAAGAAAGTTTAATAAGGTAAAAAGCTTGCCCCAGGTCAAGTGGAATGTTAATTCAGAAGTGGAATTAGGCTTCAGGAGGTTTCTGCCACTTAGTCATAAACTCATTTCATTGGTCCTGCCTCTTTACAGATTCTCTCATTCAGTCTTTAGTTTTTACAAGGGTTTAACTGCCCTCATAAATCATAAATGCAAAAGTTTTGAGAGGCTTATTTAATTCAACAGCCTCAGAATGGGGTTTTATCCTGAAAAGGTGCTTTTGAGAATATACAAATTCAAAGCATCTGGTAAAATTTGGTTGAACAAATGGGATGGTCTCAGTTTCCCAGCATCTATCCCATCCTCCCCAGCCTGGAGGAGCTGGTTTTTTTTTCCCCTCTTCTTCAGGCTAACCACTATTTTTTCAATCCAGATGAGTTATTTTACTCTTTTGATTGTAAAACTGCATAAATGGGTAAAAACTTGCTTTAGTCTGTTCTAGCGTCAGATCCAGTCCACACCAGAGATTGCCAGGGTGGTATGTCAGTATGCAAACTTTTGATACAAAGTCAATTGATAAAACCACATTTTTACCCCTGGGAGCTGTAGATTGAGAGGAGTTGGGTCAACCAGCTCATTGGTCAGGTGCAAAGGGTTGCAGTGAATGGGCTGACATCTGGCTGGTGACCTGTCACTAGTGGGGTTCAACGGGACTCCATCTTGCACCCCCTGCTCTTCAACATCTTCATAAAGGACTTGGGCGCAGGATTGGAAGGATACTAAGTAAGCTTTCCTGTAATACTAAATTGGGTGGAGCAGCTGACTCCCTCCAGGGCAAAGAGAATCTGCAGAGAGACCTCCACATATTAGAGGGCTGAGCAATCACCAGCCACATGAATTTAGCAATGACAAGTGCTGGGTCCTGCTCCCAGGGTGGGGCAACCCTGGATGCACAGCCAGACTGGGGGACAAGAGGCTGGACAGCAGCCCCATGGAAAGGCCCCTGGGGGTCCTGGTCAGTGGCAAGTTGAACATGAGTCAGCAGTGCCCTGGCAGCCAGGAGGGACAACCCTGGCCTGGGGGGCATCAGGCACAGCATGGCCAGCCAGGCAAGGGAGGGAATTGTCCCACTCTGCTCTGAGATGGGGTGGCCCCACCTTGAGTGCTGGGGCAATTTTGGGTGCCACAACATAAGAAAGTAATAAAGCTGCTGGAGACTGTCCAAAGAAGAACTGCAAAGATGGTGAAGGGCCTTGAGGGGAAGCTGTATGAGGAGTGGCTGAGGTCACTTGGCTTGCTCATCCTGGAGAAGAGGAGACTGAGGGGAGACCTCATCAGGGTCTACAGGCCCAGGCACTGATCTATCTGGTGATTAGTGGCAGAACATGAGAGAACAGCATGAAGCTGTGTCAGGGGAGGTTTGGATCAGATATTATAAAAAGGTTTTTAACCCAGAGGGTGGTCAGATGCTGGAATAGGCTCCCCAGGGAAGAGGTCACAGCACCAAGCCTGACAGAGTTCGAGAAGTGTTTGGACAATGCTCTCAGACATATTGGGGATGGTTCTGTGCGGGACCAGGAGTTGGACACTGACGACCCTTGTGGGTTCCTTACAACTCAGGATGTTCTATGATTCTATGAGTGCTCCCATTTCCACTCGAGGGTTGTGAAAGGAGGGCACTGAGCCCCTCAGAGGAGTGCAGGATGGATCTCCCAATTGGGAAGTAAATATTCATGATTTTTATTGCTATTTATATTTTATCACAAGGCTGTTCCTAACCAGGAATTTACACTAATAGCTGTTACTGTTGCAAGCTCTGGACAGAATCCTTTTATTTTGCAGCTACTCCAAGAGAATACATCACCGAAAGAAAATGCATTTTATTCCTTATTCGGTGTTGCATAGAAATGTTTCACTTCTTTCCTCTATTGACCAGAAACCCGCCAAAAAAACAAGTTCAGGGAGCAGATGTCAGCTAATCCCAAAGTCTGTGCTAAGAACACGATCGCAACTCATGGAGAGTTCAACAGAATCTAAATGTCTTGCTGGTTTGGTACAAGATTATGCTTCGAGCAGATAAGCCCCTGCATTTTAACTTGGGAGCTCAAAAGGGATAAATAACATTTCTGGAGCCAGCCAGCCAACAAATGGAATTTCTTAGCACAATGTAATCTTGCCATGGGGGTTTTCTCAGGCATGTGTTTCCCATCGGGTGTTGTTACACGGCTGTGTGTATAGGGCTTATCTCCAAGCAAAGGTGGTAATGCTCAGCCATTGATACCCCACGACTTACTGAAGTTGTAAGATGGACAAGGAAGGATTAGTTGAGGCATTTGATTCATAGCTGATACTTTTTAAATAAGTTCAAGGCTGTGACATCACTATTTGTCGTAACTGTTCTTGTTGTGGTAGGGTGTGTACATGGCAGGAGGGGAGAGGAGCTGTCATCATGTCATTAAGCCAGAGAACTCTAAATCATTAGCAGTGAATAATTCACTGCACAGAAGAAAATAACAGACCATGCCAGGCAATGGAATAGTGCTAGTTCACTTACATCTCTTTCTGTGCCTCTGATGAAAGGTTTTTAACCTTGATTATATCCTGTCTTAACCAGGAGATTTGCTTTCTGTAGGGATGCTCAGCTCCAGGCAAGATAGAAGGATGTTCCCAAATCCAGTAACTGGGTCAAATCTAATTATCATAGATAATTTGCACATTTCATTTATGGTAAAGGGAAATGTGTCTCAAGGTAGGTGAATCCAGTTTGGTTTGACAAAGGCAGACTAAAATAGCTTCTAAACAGAAAGAAAAAGGTCTTTTTGCTAGACCCAATTACTGAAATGAGGAGACAATATTAAAACCTGCATTCCAAACCAATTTCAGCCATAAAATTAATCAAAGCTGTGACAGACAGTAAAACCCCCTGAATGTCTCCCAAACCTGGAGTTCCCCTCTTGTCTGAAATGTTGAAAAGTCAACATGGCTCACAGCTGAAGATGAAATGGGAATTTCCTAGTTTTTTTGTGCAAGACAATAATACAATTATTTTCCTTACAAATTTAACCATCTATCCCACTTGGATGTAGCCTTCAGTTAGGACAAGATTAAAACACTGAAAAGAAGTAATTTTTACATGTAATCTATTCTATTACAAGTAATCAAAGCATTTCAATGTTCTATTTTGAAATAAAAGTAAAAATAGTAGTACTGAAATTGAGCTTTCTGTATTGTCGGGGGAAAAAATAAATTAGTTATCATCTCTAAACAGATCTGATAAAGTAATACAACCCTAGAGAACATTATTGGTTTTGTTAGATCAGCATTTCTGTTTGGAAGAGTTGTGCTGTATTTTACAAGTTCTTTATACCACCCAAAGTTGGAGGTGAGATGACTGTTCATCAGTGTCTCTTTTGCACTCTCTCTACATTGTCTTAAATGCATCCCAGCCAGAAGTGAAAATACTATAGAAACTGTCAGTGAATAAAATAGACTAAAACAGTGGGTTTGTTACAGTAGGAAGTTTATTTCTGTACAGAATTGGTTTCTTTAAGTGATTTTTCTAGAGTATGTTTGTTCCCTCCCTATCTCCTTTTTCTCTCTTCAGCTAAATAACAAATTTTAAATCCCTCATAAAGATGTACACATCTGTAATGATTGGGAATTTTATAACATTTTTAGCACTCAATATGATCAAGCAGCTTTACAGAAAATATCCTATGCTCTTGAATAAGCAAAATGCAACACATATTCATAAATATCCCTAAATTTACTATGCTCTGTGTTCTGTATTTCTGAAAAATGACATGGATCTGGAATATTAGATGTGGAAATGGTTTATGCACAAAGTGTCTATGTGTAGGTGTTTGGGCGCAGGTGCTTGGTGAGAGCTGGCTCAATCAATGTCTATATGTTTTCCTCTGCTTCATTTTTTCACTGTAAGGTATTCATTCCCTAGCATACAGCTGTGATAGAAGTGTTCAAAAGTCAAGTGCTGTAATTCATAATAGAGGCTTTTTCAAAAGGAAAAAGAGGGGGTAAAAGGGAAAGGATAGCAAGGCAAGGCAAGACAGTGGAGATAAAAATTACATATTATTTCATGAGAGATGTATGAAGCTGCTGAAAAATCAGAGAAATTGGGGGAAAAGTTTTTGGTTTTGTTTTGTTGATGTTACAAAGAAGGCTAAATCTGGAAGCATATTTCTTTACTTTTACTTAAAATTCCAAGGGATGTTCAGATGCTCTACTTCAGCTTCAGTCCAACTTTAATACCTCAGGGTAATTTGTGCCTCCTGACTTCCTTCTTTCTTTCTTCAAAAACAAGTGGAAAGGCAGCTGGGCATGCTGTCATGCCAGGAGTCTCAGAAGGTATCAGCTCTTTCATTAATTACTTCTTTGCTCTCCCTCTGCTTTATGTTAACAACAGCCTAGTTGAGTATGTAGAAGTTGCGTCGGCTTCAGTGAAAACGTACTTACGGGACCCTTTAAACTGTCAGGTTACATCACGTAAACTGAAGGGATCATATTCAAACAATTGTAAAACTATTTTCTTGCCCGAAAGAGCACACCATGATGCCATTTAGCTGGAACCTGAAGCTATGGGTATCCTGCTGTGGTATCATGTGCAGTGAGTGCATGTGATTGTTCTCCTGAGGCATTTGTTACATGCATCTTGTTAACCCTAGTTCAGTCAAAATAACTGCCTTCACTGCTGCTTGACCTATTTTAGCATAATTTAGCCCTGAATGTGGTGTGTTTCAGTTGCAGTAAGTTATTCTGCTGGCATTAATACCATGGGAACTTAAAATGGAACCATAAGGGTTTGAAAATATCAATCTTTTTAACTCATCAGTTTGGTTTCAGTAATTTATGCATCTTTCAGAACTGACCTAATACTTAAATGTTCATAAAAGAGCAAGCAATAATCAATCCCAGACTTCTCCTTGTAACAAGCCAGGCTTTTTCCCAGGTTTCAGAAAACGGAGCATATTTAAGAGTTTTCTAAGCCTTGTTAATAGCTGCAGCTACAGGACTTGTAAAAGTCCTAAAAGTGCAAGGAGGATTTACTGCCATTTCTGCAACAGCCGGAATAGAGTTAGATTTATTTAAGAGTTGAGTGCTAAGGGCAAGATCCAAGTGACTTCCTTACTGCCTGTGTTGAGACTGAGGCATAATTCAGGCATTCGTTCAGAAAGCACCCAAATCCCAGCAGACACTCCTGGCTGGCCTAGGACCTCTCTGGGCAGCTCCTGCTGTGACCTGGCTCTGTTGCTTGCAGAGGACACGCCCTGGTACCCAAGGGGTCCAGCAGGTACCCAAGCCCACAGCACGTACACAAAGTTCAGCTTCAAGAGCTGTAGCAGTGAGGGACACACCCACCCGCACAAACATCCAGAGGAAGTCCCCAGTAAAAAATCTCCAGGAAAAAAGTTTGAATCCACCAACTCCAGTACATGGGTTTAACCACCACGCTAAAGAGGAAACAGAGCAAACACAGTAGGAAAGTGCTGTGCTGGGTCACTCGTGTGTAAGGGCTGCTGTATTAAAAAGGGGCAGAAAGAAGGTCCCAGACCCACTTCAAGAATGTTTCTAATTTTTCCTGGTTACTGTTGCATGAAAAAAGCATGAAGGCTGCAAAGATCAAGAACCTCCCAGCTGAGAGTCATAACCAATTAATTGCACCTCTCCAGCTCCTAGAAGATGATGGAGAGCAGCTGTGCCTGTAATGCCCAGTCCCTTGTTACCTGTTCAGCTCACCCCACCAGCTCCTCTGACTGGAAAAGGCATAAGGTCCCGGGTTTCACATGAACACAAACTCCTCACGGTCCTGCTCAGAGGCACACGGCAGCACCAGGACTTGTCAGTGCCTTTCAGGTAAGGGGGGACTGCATAGTCCAGGTTCTGCAAGGTGAAGGGGGTGGGTTATCAGTTAAGAACCAGGCACCTGAGCTATAGAGGAGGGGTCTCTACATCATCATTAGTGTCTCAGCAACTCTGTCTAACAAAGAAGGTTTCTGGAGAGCCTTTATGCCTCAGTTACCCTTCCCACTGCCAGAGTTGAGTGTCTCACTGTCAGACTGGTAACAGTACCTTTCCTGCAGCCAGGCAATTATTGCTGAGACATTGCAAAGTCTCAGCCCGACAGCTGAAGTACAGATCTGCATCACACACTAAAATCTGGTTGAGGAATGTGCTTTTTAACTAATAAAACTGCTGTGTGCTTAAGGTTAGACACATACTTATAGATGTTGTTGAAATGGGGTCAAAGAAGACAGCTCTCACTCCTTGCTTCAGGAATTGTTGTACAGTAAGTTATTGTGACCTAAATATTGTGGCCTCTGCTGACACTTCATGTGATAAGGCAAAATCCATTTTATAAATTTTAAGGGTGACATATTCAGCAGTGGGGAGAGACAGGAGACAGAGTTAGCCAGTACTGGGTCTACTCCTTCCTTCCCTTGGGTTTAAATTAGCATGACATAATTTAAGGTTTGGGCTTGCAGCCTTTTAGCAAGGGGTGTAAATTCTGTTTTTTCACCTGCAGTCTCCTGTGTGAGCTCTGTGACTGACAGGAATACCTACAACACATATTTTCAGGTGCAGCAGAGGACTCGTGGTCCCAAATGGTCATCCTCAGAGGTAAAGGTCCATCCCAGCCCAGGTTCAGAGGAGGGAGAAGGAGCCAGAGCAGTGCCCAGCAAACCACACAGCAGAAGGGATCTGCAGGAACTTCACATGAAGTCGAACTTCACTTCTCTTGTCAGCCTGCTCTGAGTGACTCACTGAAGGTGCTGAACAGACTAACGAGTGGGAGGAGGAAACAGGGCAGGAGGAGAGGAAGAAAGGGAGACAGGCAGTAAGATGAAACTAGGAACATTGATATATGACCAAAAAAAAGAAAAAAAAAGAGGCTGTTTTTTAGAAATTGCACTACTCCTTCCACTAGTCTTTTTCCAACTCTAATGTGAATGGCATAGAATCCAACATCTCCAAGATTTGAGGAAGAAAGAAGAAGTATGAATAGCTAAAGTGAGATGATATCACTTTTAACCTGATACTTATGATGAAACTCCATGGGTTTGATTTATTCAGCTCTCACGTACTGTTCATCCCAAGCGTAACAGAGGACATCTTGGAATTGCAAACTTTATTTAGGGTTTGTTAGCATGATTCAATTTTTTACTGGCCTTCTGGGAGTTATTTTTCATCTTTAGGCAGTTAACACTGCTAAGAGGAAAAGAAATTTTTTATTTTATTTTATTTTATTTTTTTTTGCTAGCTCCTAGTGCAAGGTGGTTATTAAGCAAATGGGAATTTGAGTTTGCTGGGGTGTGTGCTGGGATGTCCCCTGCCTGGTGATGGGAGATGCTGCAGTTCTGGTTTTTTTAGAGGATCAGAGCTATAGGGCAGAAGTGGCTCCTTTGGGCATCTGTCCTTTGAAAATACTGCAGAAGAGCAAGTATGCTTAACACCAAACCAGATGTTTTACTGCTATTGAAAACAGGGTATTTTGCTTAGAGAACTGTGGTTAGCACAGGGACGCACAGTGTCTCTAAAGACCAAAAGTCATGTTTATTACTTTTCCTGGAGAGGCTCCCTGTGTCCTAATCTGCCTGTGTTCCCCTCATCCTTTCCCCACCCCATCCTACTTTCAGTCTCGCCCGGATCTCCTGAGAGCTGTTTCTCGTCAGAGCCTCTGAGTTTGCCAAACTCTGCATTGGTGGTGTGATGTACACAAACAAAGATTTCCTTGAGATAATTGTCTTCATTCAAGGAGTAATTTGAGATTTATATCCTAATGTGCAGAAATAAAAGGCCACAAGGCCTATGGTCTGAACGCTGTACCCGTGCCCCCGGGTGAACCGGGGGGGATTGCTGTCTCCAGCGAGACTCCCGCGAGGCAGTGAAGTGGCTTTTCCATCCAAAGAAGGGCTGACGTGAAGGTACATCAAAGAAAACAATGAATGCCTCCTGCTCTGACCTACATATTTCATTCTGAGAGACTCAACTACATTTGCTAGAACACTTGGAACAACTGTTATCTTTTAGAAATGAAAAGTCATTTCTCCAGGGAATAGCATGGGGTGGGGCAGGGGGGACCCTGTAGTGGCTTGCTAGGGTGCAGAACATTTAAACTTGGCTGTATTGATTGTACTTTATGATTGAATGTAATCATTACTGTGTCTATATTTTTCTGTTTCAATGAAACCATCAGGCAGTGAGTCACGCTGTGCATGTAACCCGGAGGAAAGTGCAAAGAGGCTGCTGAGGAGTAGCAGTACAAAAATACCATTGGCATCTTTTCCCTAGGAGAGCAGGGCTCTGGACAATTTCCACAGTCTATTGCTGTTTTTCTTTTACATGCATTCGCCACTAAAATGTGTAATAGAATTGAGGACACGGTTGTGAGTAAAGAGTCTTCTCGCACATGCTGTTCCATAATTAAAGAACAGCTATAATAGAAATCCTGCTTTGCTTTTTTTTTTTTTTTTTTTTGCATTAATGAGCTCAAATTCTTATAGGCATTAAAAGGGCATATGCTTTTCTTCCAATTTAGAGATTAAAAAATCTCACAGCAGATCAAGAGGAAGGCTGAAGTTTGAACTCTTTAGAGAAAGAAGATGCACTGTCATTAGCAACAAAACAATTTTAATTAGCCCGGTCCTGGATTTGTGGTAACACATGCCAAAAGGATAGTAATTTGGAAGAATGGGAGGTACTATCTTCTTGGTTTAGTACAGAGAGTTCAACTCCATAAGAAATGAGCACCCTTCAAAATATTTTAATTGAGGTTTTTAATTACCTGGATTTTAGATAACATTTTTGTTGTTGGGTTTGGTTTGGTTTTTTCCCACTGAAGATACGAAAATCCAATTTGGGAATTCTTTCCACTTCCCTAGAATTTGGCTTCTTACAGTCCCATTTGTGGATGGAGCATATTTATATTAAGCTAAAGAGAAGGAAGTCATCCTTATTAGCAATGCCTCATTGCATTAGAAATCAGGGTCTGTGGCTATCAACCTGTGGAGACACAGTGGGAAGACATGATTGCAGTTTGATTCAGCTGTGCCAGGCACTGAGTAAAGATTATGCACTCAGACAGGAACCCTGTCTCAGAGCACAAGTGAAGAACACCATCCTAACTGCACAGAGCATGGTCACAGAGCGTGTGAGCAATGGCAGCAGAGCCTTTCTTTCATAGTTTGGAATGTCAGCTCTGTTGAGTTAAAAAACAGAGGATTTTTAAGGGAGTTTCCCACAAACCTCATCTCTGGGACATGCTACATGCCAAAACCACCCCAGCAACTGCATGCTGCAGCACAGTGGCTTGCCTTCTGCCCCAGCAGAGCCTGGAAGGATTTTAAAGAGAAATGCTAATTGCAACACAGGGTAACTGCATGCTGGAGCTGGCTAGCATGTAAGTCCCAATTTCTCATCCCCCTGCTTGCCAGCTTATATCTGATGTGGTTAATGGAAAGCAGATGCAGAGCTGCTTTAATGGTGCCCTGCAGTGCTGTTTCTGGGCCTCCCACCCCACAGCTCCCAGTTGAGGGGATGTGTTAGAATCATAGAATCACAGAACTGTGTGGGTTGGAAGGAAACATACAGATTATTTAGTGACAAACCTCCCGCCATGGGCAGGGGCACCTTCGACTAGACCAGGCTGCTCAAAGTCCCATCCGAAGTGGCGTTGAACACTTTCAGGGATGAGGTATCCACAGCTCCTCTGGGCAACTTTTTCCAGTGTCTCACCATCCTCACAGTAAAAATGTCTTCCTACTATCCAGTCCAAACCTTCCTTCTTTCAGTTTAAAGCCATTCTCCCTTGTCCTATCACTACATGCCCTTGTACAAAGTACTTCTCCGGCTCTCTTGCAGGCCTCTTTAGGTGCTGGAAGGTGTATAAGGTCTCCCTGCACCCTTCTCTTCTCTAGGCTAAACTGCTCCAAATCTCTCGGCCTTTTCTTTGTAGGAGAGGTGCTCCAGCCCTCTGATCATCTTTGTGGCCCTCCTCTGGACTCTCTCCAAGATACATCTCCTTCTTACACTGGGGGACCCCAGAGCTAGGAAGAGGAGGATGAGATTTGTGCACTTGCTCATGGCCATGGTGCCAAACCCTCACACTTCCCTGCCACACTGCCCTGCTAAATGACACTCCCAATGGCAGGAGAAGGAGGCACTGCTGGGGAGCACCTGCCTGCTGAGGTGTCTGGTGCACAGGACCCTGTGAGCCAGCTTGTCCGTTGTGCACCCTGTGTGGTGGCCCTGGCCACTGCCACCCCTCATGGGTGTCCAGCCCACCCCACTGCCCCTCCTGACACCTGGCACCCAGCACAGTCCTGCAAGGGAGCTACACCACAGGGCTGCAGGGAATGCAGGAGGGGCAAGAATCACGCCAAGGAATCCCAAGCTTTGACTCCATAGCCAAGTCAGGGTTTAATTTCTTCTTTTTCGAAGAAAAGAGAAACGAATCTCTAGTCCTAGGGGCATCTTCAGGAGGAGCAGGTGCTCAGGAGCCCCTGCAGGTTGACAAAGCCTCTTTAAATATTTAATTTCTCTTGAGGTGTGATATGTTTCTCTGTCTCCTGGGAGACCATTAATTTATGCCTTTTTTTTTTTCCTGAGGGACATTTTACTCTTCTGGCTTTTAAGTCCATTTTTGGTATTCTGTCTCATATTGGTGTGTACTCGGAGGGGATCTTGTCAATTGGAGACAAAATGGACTCTGCAAGTCTAGCAGGGGTAGCACTGCTGATGTTTTCTGTGATTTGCTTTGGTGGGGGTCTTCTCCATGTTACTGAGAAGGATACACTCAGGCAACCTAAGCAGGGATTGGGTTTTCACCCTCTTTATTCCAGCAGGGCAGTGAAAGGTGGCATTTTGGCACAATGTGTGGTTAAATCAGATTATATGAATTGGAAACAGAGGTAAACATGAGGAATTTTTTTAGAAAATCACTAGATGAGAAGGAGGTCCTTCAAAAGAAGGGTCTCTTTCTTAATGTCTGTGGGAAAAAAAAAACCATAGCCAGTCACTGACATCTAAGTAAAAGACTTTGACCCAGTGGTTTTGCAGAAAAAGGGGCTGGCTTTTCGATAGCAACATCTTGCTAGGTTGTTGAATCCTATGTTGCATGGAAACAGCACGAAACAGAAACACAAGAGCAGAAATCAGAGAAGTTGCTTAAAAATGAATGGAGAAATGTTTCTTGTCTCTTTATGCTGGGGCAAAAGTACATTTCACATCTGTCACACGTGCCACTAACCCCAGGGGTGGCCCGGGCAACCTCCCACTGGCACCAGCTTCCTCCCTGTCCAAGCTGGCAGTCAGAAACCTTGTTCTTCTGCCAGTACACAGAGCACATTTGAGCTACTTGTCATTGCAATGGCAGAAACCCCAGAATGTCAGTACAGAAGTTTTTTTTTTTTTTTCTTTTTTGTGGAACTGTATTTTAAAGAGATTTTTGAAACTTACTGGAAAAATACTTCCATCTTGAAGAAACAAATGAATGGTGGTAGTAGTAGTCTGCATACTTAGACAGCTGTTACCTATTTTATTAGTCAGTGCTTGGATCTCAGAATCAAAATCTGAAATTCATCAACATTGGCAACACCCTACAGCGTCTTCCCAAGAAATGAATACTTCTGACCATAGGCATTTTGAAGCAACTTTGATATTGGCATTAAGTTGCTGTTCAGAATTACTTATTTGGGAGGAGATTTCACAAAACTCCTTCCTTTGTTAAATGGCAATGTAACGTATCAAAACACAGGCATTTGGATCTAATTAACAATAGCAAGATTTTTCTTCATGAAGAAAACAGAGAAGCACTTTGGCCCACGCTGTGGTTCCTGCAGATGGGTTAGTTGTTAGGAAATAATTTCTAGCATCTTCTTCTCTTTGCGTTTTTATTTTGTGTACCGTCTTCTGGCAAAGGCACCACACGGGGTAGTCTTTAAGCCTTTTCAAAATACAGGGAAATGCTCCTTTTTTTCCTGAAGTTGCATACTAAATTATAACAAGGAGCTATTTCATTTTCCACACATTTGTCTCAGAGAAATAAACATTACAAAATCAGAAGTAATTCATAATCTCCACACAACAATGTTATACTTAATATGAGGGAAAATATTTTCCATCTATATTACTGCCACACAGCTCTCCCAAAGAGCACTTGGTATGTAACTCTGATATTACAGTAAAGCCTAACTTTCAGGATTTCTGAGATGATCAGGAAAATATTCTGGGAAGTATAGTCATGTACCACAGAACATTAATTTTTCTACTAGAATAGCAAAATACATCCAAAGCTGGGATTTTCCAGCTACGCATCATTGACATGTGTCTGGATTTGTGGGCATACATGTATGTAGGCTTTTGGTTCCCCTTTAATGCTGAATTTCTCGACAGGCAGATGGACAATGACTACTTCTGTCTCCAGGTGCTTTGCTACATGTGCTACAGAGATATTTCAGTAAATTAGGAGAGGCTAATTTTCAAACGCCTCACACAAACTGTGAATTTTTGCAAGTCTACTCAGCATCCTCAGCTGTGAGAAGAGTGCTTGAAAACTGAACTAGCTGCATGGACACATCACCAGTGAGGCTGGGAGCATGTCCTTCTAAAAACACTTTCCTTGCTCCAAACAAGGCAACTGGGTCTGGCACCGCTGTGCACCAGCACACTGGAAGCATGTCAGTGATCTGCTGAACTCCCTCTTCCCACTCTCGGAAGTTCTCTGCCAAGAGAGGAGTCAATGGCCCCTGTTGCATCTCTTCCCTGTGACTGAAGCCCAGTGGCAAATATTGCTGCCCTTCAGCTGGCCACTACCTCCTTACCTGCTCCTGGGTGTCAGCTCTCTGAGCAGATGCCTTTTTGCCCTTATATCAGTGACATGACATTTTCTGCAGGATTGGTTTCTTTTTTCATTTAAATGTTCCTCTAAAATGCATATTCCTTTCTCTTACCTTATGAAAGGAAAGCTTGGCCCCTCTTTTTTATCACTTAGAAAGATTAAATAAGCTTCTCAGCTAGTAGTAGACAAGATATACTTCGTATTCCAGAGGCAATCTCGCTACAAGGCCTGAACTGAGCAAGAGTAATTCAATTGACTCTACTCAAGCTGCACTAATTTACGCTAACTATAAATTAATCTTTTCTTGTGAAATATGTCTAGGAGTGACCTTGCAATATCCGACTGACTGAACTAATTCTGGGCAGCATCTCACCCTTAAAATAATGCAGAAGTCCTTTTTAGGAAATTAGCCAAAACTTCGCATTTTCACCTTTAAAGGATAAGTCAAAGGGCAGCACTGTAAGAAAGATGATGGCAGAATGAGGCCAATCTCTTACACAATCCACATACCAACTACATTTATCTTTGACACAGATGATGAAAACATAGTATTTTCCACAGAATTTTTCTTTCTTCTCCTTGCTCTTTCCTGTCTTTTCACAGTATTTTTTATTCTCATTTCTGCACAAAAGCCTACTCTGTACACTTTATTAATATGAAATGCCACAGAAGATGAAAGATCCAGATGGCTGAATGAAGTCTGTGAATCTGTAAGAGAGATCTTTGCATCTTCTTCTTAAGCCACCCATGTTTTGCTTATTTGTGCAGGGTCACAGCTGTTGACAGGACAGCCAGCGTTACTGCAGGGAGGCATCATGCTGGAGGACCAGGGTGCTGTTCTACCCAGGCAAGGGAAGGCAAAAATGAGCACAGAAAGTTTTCTACAAGGGGCACTGGATTTCACCCAGTGAATTGGGGCTCAGGCCAACCAAACCTGACCATGCCATGCTGCCTGCAGTCTCTTTGCCACCACCGTGCAAATCCACATTCATCAGATTGTTCAAACTGAAACGTTGTTGTGCTATTTGGCTCTGCAGTGGCAAATGTCCCAGTCAGCATGAAGCTTCCTGGTCTTCCTAAGCCAATATGATTCTGTGATTTTATTCTATGATTCTTTGACTTACTGTCCCTTCTTTGATGAAAAGTTAAATCAATATTCCCCATCCACCCCATCTACCTGGCAAATGCAATCAGAGCTCTTTACTTAAAGTAAATAACTGAATACATTTGCCTTAAGCTACCCTTAGCACCTTTTTAATCAGGGAAAGAAAGCACTTACAGCAATTAAAGCAAAAGTCAATGTGTAAAAATCAGCTTTTAAATTAGTTTCTCTTCACTGTCAATTATTTAAAAAACATTTTTGACTGCTTAAATTAATTTCAATTTGAATTCAAGACTCATGTTGCCACAGAATGAAATTCAGGACATCATTTTTTTCTCATCACTACTAAGCTTTACAGTCATATCTTTTCTCTTTACTTTTTTTCTGCTTCTCTTGAGTCATCGCTAATGAAAGTTCTAAATATAGGTATGACTAACAATGCAAACTTTAGAAACTGTATGTAAACTACCACAAGAAAAACAGATCAGAGAGTTATGCTCACCAGAATTCAAACAACTGTTGCCAAGCACTACATGCAAGTGATGATTACTGCATTTTTCTCATTAGAAAGGCAGCTGTCATATAGCTTACGGTTTGGACAGAAAGAAATAAGTTAGCATATTGCTTAAGAGCTGTCTGCTAAATCCTTGCTCTATTTTGCCAAAAATACATTAGAACATAAAATCCTTCATTCTGCAGAATAATAAATGTCATGTTTCCATTTCCCAGTGTCTTGTCAGATTGTTTAAGATAATCAGGATCAAATAAGACAAACACAATGAGCTCCGGACCTCAGACTTCAGAGCAGTAGTGTTGACACTGCCAAAGACAAGTGACAAACCAAGCAAAGACTAAGTGCTTGGTACTGTTGCTTAACCCACCACAAGGACACGGTCCTTATCTTTTAATCACATTTTTTGACAAGAAGCTACCAATACAACCTGAGACCTCCACCGTCAGACAGTAACTCTCAAAGACTCTGGCAGGCATCTGGTCAGGACCGAAAGTAATTTGGCAAGCCCAAGTAGAGGCATCTGAATCAGATGGGCAACCGAGCATCCCTGAAGATGTTTTGTGCTGGAGGACCCAGATAAAGCACCAGCTGATCAACTACCAGTTGATATTTAATACTACTACTACTACTTCTACTACTATCACTAAGTAATAACAATGATGATGCTAATGGGATAATGCCAAAGGAAGTTCACCACTGAGCTTCTTTTCCCCCAGTCATTCTCTGCCTCTAATTCCCCCATGTTCAGGTCCATTTTCCCCAGTATCTGACAGTCCAGATTATCTGAGTATTTGTTTACAACAAGTGGTACATGAGTTACCTATGGTAAAGACCATTCCTACACAATTGCAATACATAGTTGGACAGGAACATTCAGGGCTGATTATTTCTAGCATGTGGGGTAATTATGTATTCCGTGTTATTAGATGCAATTTATTACCACCAAATTGTTTGAAGAAGTAAAAATTAATGTGAATATAGTTTGACCAACATCTAACCAATGTTGATGCCAGATATAGTAAATTCAGTGATGCTGAATTAAAGAGACTTCTACCATCTTGTGTGGACTTTCACTGGAGTCTTCTGTTCTGTCCTATTTTATTGTCAGCACATTCAGCACTGAATTATCTGAACCCATAAGGCTAGCTTTGAAGAAATCTGTCAGTTTCAGATGAGATACTCACTGAGATTTTCCAAAGAGCTTATGTGTTTTTTTACCTTGGCGTTTATAAAACTGCCACGTTGATGAGAACGATTCCCCAAGTTTTGCTGTACCATATGGTCCATGTGCTGTTAGGAGGCCATCTACTGTGTTTCCTTGTTAGTCATTCAACTACATATTGCGTCCATCTGCAACTCTCATATGTAGCTTCACTGTAATTGCCCTTTTCATAGTGCATTTCATTCTGCTTCGTGCTGGCTTGTGATAATGTTCTTTCCAAGACGTGCTTCACCAAACACTTTTTGAAAGGTGCAGTAGTGCTGTGCTGAATGCCAGGGTCGAGGCAGGTGCAGAGTGCAGCTCTAATGTAAAGGAAGAAGGGTATGGGTGCTCATCTTGGGGATGAAGAGAGACATTACTTCCCTTGCTCTCCTTCCTCTCAATCCTCAGCAAAGCATTTCAGCTGTTCCAGAGATGCAAAGGGTCTCCTCAGCCAGCTGGGCTTGCATTACTCTTTCATTTCCCACACTTTGCCACACTTCAGAAGGTCTTGTCCCAGCTCCATGTCTCCTGAGGAGTCTTTAAGAAAACTGTCCTCAGCCATCACCTCATGGTATCTTTAAGACCCATGGAAGCAGCTGTAAGAGTGGGACTGTGAACAGACCCTGCAGCCAGATAACGGTGCTGTGATCACACCACAGGCTCCAACCTGGGCAGAAGCAGCCAGTGTGAAGGTCGTACACTGCACTCTGGTGTCAGCAGAGTGAGCAGGAGGCACCTTTCCCTCTGCCAGTGCTCGACAAATCCTCCAGCACTGTACTGGCTTTTGGGATAATTCGAGGCTGACACAATTTGTATTCCCTTAAAGACCTCATTACACATATTGCTCATTTAACCTTTAAAAAAGATGGAAGAAAGTGTGCCAATGAATTCTGGCTGATAAATATCTAAATTAAGTAAATTTAATTAAAAACTGTTGTAAATGTCATCTAATCTGTGGATGCTGCGAAAATTATGGTTGTAGCTTTGAACCAGTTTCAAAATGTATAAGGATCTCCTTACACAATTTCCTACAGAATATTTTTTTCTTCTTGGTTTCAGGAGAACAGTTAATTTGACTTATATTTTATTGCACAGTAAAAATATTGAACTCAAAACTTGGAGAACTTTCTTGCATCTTGTTACTGCCAGGTGATGCTGGCTGGAACACTGGTTTCTTTCTAAAGCCATTAAGTGTTATTTTGCCAGATAAAAGATGGGGAAGGAAAGAAAGATATGTGCTAAGTTTCATCTAGGGAATCCTACTTCTCAGTACACAGGAAATAAAAAGATCAATGCTTTTTTTTTTTCAGCTTCTATTCTGGCCACGTTGTGTTGTTTGGGTGAAAACACCCTCAGCCCCTATGTTACTTTAGTGCACACCAGTGACAGCTACTCAGTGGGGAGCACAGTTTGATGAATTTAACAAAATCTTGTTGGCTGACCTTTCCGTGCTGGAGACATGATTTCATTTCTGTTGTCTGAAAATGAGGACCAACAAGACAAGTTATTTCCATGTCTCAGCCAGAATATCATAGTCCTAATGTTTTTCCAAGTATTTCTTTATCTGTATAATGCTATGACTTTCAGGTCTATCTAAGAACAATAACATTTTTTTTCCTTTCTGCTTTCTTTGTGTACTAGAAAAAAGTCAGCTTATTTTGATCTGTTGGTTTTTTTTTTCCCCAGTCACTCTGTATGCTGCAAATATCAATGCAGAAAACTCCCTGCTTCTTGGAACAGTGAGGTGGGAAAGCTCCCAGAGATGTATTTGCAAACCAGTGCTGAGGCACATGCAGAAACTGGTTCAAGACCTAGTTCACAAGTAGCATCCACAATATGTAGGATCCCAGACAGACAAACTGAGTGGACTACTGGAGATCCAAATTCAGTATTTTATTCCAGTCACCTTCCGACATTGCTGCCAAGCTGGCTCTTCTGGTTTAATCATTCTTCTGATGTCATTAAAATTTAAAAGCTTGATCCTACTGTAAAGGGCTTGGGTTTTCTTTTCGGTTTGTTCTTCATGAAGGCAAAGGGGATTACACAACAGATCATTTGTGCAGAGGGTGACCTGGCAAAGCCACACTGGCAGAGCTGAATTAGTGGGCCCCAGGGGTGACCAGCAGCCAGGGAAGGAGTAACCAGCAGCTACAGTAGGGCAGAACAGGTAAGCCACACCAGAAATAGGAACAGCTTATCAGACTGTGCTTTTAAACTCACTGTCCTCTGTGGAGGTGTCACACCCAAACACCTGTTTTCCTAAGACCTACACTGATGTAAGACAGGCATGTCTGAGAGGATTCCAAGAAGCAGTAAGTGTCTAGGAGCCCTTGGTGCTTTTGCCAATATTCCCCTGCAATTGCACCCTTGAGTGTAGTGGCTTATGAATCCCATACAAATGCAAAAAAGTGTAAAAAAATGTTCAGAAAATTCAAATTATTCAAATCACTGTTCACTAGGTCACAGGTCAACTTCTACCACAGTTTGAAATATGCTTTCATCTCATTTAATAACTCATCTTTTGAAGAGTTTTGAAACCTTTCTCTTCTGCCAGAGAACAGATTTGGCTCTAAGGAACATGTATGTTTTTATTGCTTTTTGTTCAGATAGTACAAAGCAATGTATCAATTCTGCTCCCGGTGAATTCAGTGACACAAGTAAAACTGAAGTGATGGAACAAATTCAATAAAAAGTGAAATAATACAGCTAATACATGTATGGATGTATAAAAACTTGTGGTTTGGGTTAATCCTGTTTTGGGACAGGGAGAGAGGAGCAAGGACAATGTTCCCCTCTTGAAGTTCAGATCTCTGGTCTTTATGAGTATGCTTATTCCAGAGAGAATTCTTTCTGCCTTTTTTTCCTGATATCTCCTATGCAGGGATGAGCAAATGGTTTTTCCAGTTTTAGCTGAGGATTACTATAGCAGGTACAATATGGAAACGAAAGGTATAAGGCAGATTGATTTCTATTTGCAACATACTTTTCAGCTTTGCCTACAGCTTTCTCTTGAGACCTTATTTCTTTATTTCATACCGTACTACCTTTCACATCCCCCAGCTAAAAATGGCCTTTACCTAGAAAAAAATTCCTGCTAGCAGTTCCAGGTCTAGGTGGTATATACATCCCAGCTGACTTCAGGATCTCCCCAGACCACATTTTTCTCTATTCCTCTTGCTAGCACTGCCTTTCGTACCATTTCCCACACTCTGAGCTTTCCTTGGGAGTATTATGACCTTGCATGTGGCCCTTCTGTCCCCAGCTGTGCCTTTGCCCAGACCCTTTTCCTCAGGAAGACTTTTCCAGGCAGGAAATGCCTGGAAAGCTGGAACCTGGTTCCTGATGGTCTTCAAGGCAAAGCCAAGAACAGGCCTCAGTGACAAGACCAAGTTGATCTTGCTCAGCTCTTGGGGCAAGGGCAGCAGGATGCCACAAGTCTGTATCCTCCTCTGCCAGCTCAGCCCTCCTCTGGCTGGTGCTGCATGGGGGAAGAGGGGAGGAAAGGACAGGACAACAGCCAGGGAGCAAAATCTGCCCCATGCTTGCTGGCATCTCCACGTGCTTCCCAGATCAGCATGCAGGAAATCCCAGTGCTGTGAGTACAACTCAATTCCTTCTTCAAAACCTGAAGAAGGTTTCCTGAAACCATGGAACACTCCCATAGAAACTGTTGGGCCAGTTTAGGAGAATAAGCTCTATCCATGTTAGCAATAGCTTTTAACACTGAGCTGTAGCAAGGGCAAATCTGAAAGTGTGTAACCCCAACACTTCCTGTCTGAATTTCCACAGAGACTATCTGGTGTTCAACACAGCAGAACATCCAAATGAATTAGACTAAAAATCACCATTCTTTAACATTAATTTGCACATATTTTCTTGCTGCCTTCTCCCCCTTTGGAAAAAAAAATACCAAACCCAAACCCAAACCCAAAGACAACTATTTCCCCTCCTCAACATTCAAACAAAGTCACTGAGCTGATTCCTTTACATGCACAGCCAGCAACAGAAGTGGCAGGTGATCCTCACATTCTCCTGCTTGCAAGATGCCTATCATATTGCACCCTTAAAGCCCATGAGCTTTTCCGCTGAGCTGGACACCCAGCATTGTCACTCCTAAAATATTTGTGAGTGCTATGGGATTTTCTAGGGCAAGATTTCTTGAGGCAAGATTTAGTCAAATTTAATCCAAGTCACTCGGTGCAGCTCCATTTGTTAAGAACAGCTCCTGTGCTTGAGAAGAGCCCGTCACTGTGTTTTGCCTCACAATGCTACAGAACACAATAACAACAACATTAAACTCAATACCCTGAAGGGGCAGTTGTAGTCAAGGGTCACATTTTCCTTCATTCCAATTAACCTACTTGTCATATTGGATGGTAGATGCACTCTGCAAACTGCCCTCAAGTGTTTCTCATGCTCTTTTAGTAATAGAAAGTGGGGAGAAATAAAATAGTTCATGCTTTGCTGTTTGACTTGTCCTTGGTATTTTATCTTATTGGGAAACCCAAAGAAATGAATACTGTTGTAAAGATTTTAAGTGTCTGAAAGCACAAGCAGGCTTCTGACTTGTGCAGTATACCCGGAACACCAGTGCTGGCAACACCAGTCCCAGAGAGGAAGGACCTTTGGTTCCTGTCCGGATTTCGCTCAGCCCATCTGCTCCCTGCCAAAAAAAAGAGTTGTGGTGGATGCCAGGTGCCCACCAAGGCCATTAAATATCTTCCTCTCCTCAGCTGGACATGGGAGAGAAAATATAATAAAAGGCTTGTGATCAATAAGGACAGAGAGGGATCGCTCACTAATTACTTTCACAGGCAAAACAGACTCAACTTGGGGAAAAATTAACTTAATTTATTGCCAATTAAATAAGAATAGGCTAATGAGAAATAAAACCAAACTTTAAAAACATCTTTCCCCTACCCCTCTCTTCTTCCTAGACTTAATCCAGAATCCTCTGCCTCCTTCCCATCAGTGGTGCAGTGCAATGGGGAGAAGAGGTTACAGTCAGTACATCAAACTGTTGTTCCTTTTCCTCGGGGGGAGGAGTTGTCACACTTTTCCCCTTCTCCAGCATGAGGTCCCTCCCACAGGAGACAGTCCTCCATGAATTTTTCCAACTTCAGTCCTTCCCACAGGCTGCAGTTCTTTACAAACTGCTCCAGTGTGGCTCCTTTCCACAGGGTGCAGTCCTTCAGGAACAGACTGCTCCAACGGGGTCACAAGCCACAGAATCAGTAAGGTTGCAAGCGATCATCTTGTTCAACTGTCAACCCCGCATCACAGAATCACCCCTAAACCATATCCCCAAGTACCATGTACAGTCACCTCTTGAACACTTCCAGAAGTGGAAGTGGTTCCACCACTCCTCTGAGCAATTTCTTCTGATGCCTAACCACTCTTTCAGTGAAAAGTTTTTTTCTAATTTCTAATCTGAACCTGCTTTGCCTCAAATTAAGGTCATTTCCTCTTGTCCTTCCACCTGAAACATGGCGGAAGAGCCACCTCACCACAATGAGGTTCCCTTTGAGCCTTCTNACCCCGCATCACAGAATCACCCCTAAACCATATCCCCAAGTACCATGTACAGTCACCTCTTGAACACTTCCAGAAGTGGAAGTGGTTCCACCACTCCTCTGAGCAATTTCTTCTGATGCCTAACCACTCTTTCAGTGAAAAGTTTTTTCTAATTTCTAATCTGAACCTGCTTTGCCTCAAATTAAGGTCATTTCCTCTTGTCCTTCCACCTGAAACATGGCGGAAGAGCCACCTCACCACAATGAGGTCCCCTTTGAGCCTTCTATCCTCCAGATAGAAACAACCCCAGTTCCCTCAGCCGCTCCTCATAAGACATGTCTTCTAGACCCTTCACCACCTCTGTCATCTTTTTTCTGGACATGGTCCAGTATCTCAATGTTTGTCTTGAACTTAGGTGCCCAAAACTGGACACAGGAGATGTCACCAGTGTTGAGTACAGGGGGACAATCCCTGCCCTGGTCCAGCTGGCCACACTATTTTTGATACAGGCCAGAATGCCTTTGGCCTTCTTGGCCATGTTGGCACATGCTGGCTCATGTTCAGCCACTGCCAATCAGCACCCTGGACTGGGGCATGGTGTTCCTTCAAGGTTCTCCAGGGTTGTTTCTAGGTGGGTAGGAAAAGCAATGTACAAATTTGTATGAAGCACATCTGAAAGTGTGGAGAACACTGTTCTAGAGAGTGTATTTGCAGCTACCCTGTTTCTTCCAAGTTCGTATCTAATCTCCAAATCCTGCGCTTGTGCTGGAAAAAAATGTCCTCTACGTTCTGGACTTGGTTTTGCATGGTAACCAATAATGACCTGTACCCATTTTCAGCTAATGCATCCCATAAAGGCAGGCAGGAGTTGTTTTGTGCCCGTTTCTCCCTGCTAAATTGAATGTATTGCTTTTGGGGAAGAGTTCTATCCACTCGTCAGAGGCACCTCATTCACCCCTTTATTTCACATGCATAATGAAGAGCTCCTGAACTATGCAAAGGCTCTGTCAAGCCAAAAGAGAGCAGCAGATGTTTGTGGAGACCAGAAATCTCCCCTTTCTTGGCACCCCAGTGGCTTGTAAGCTGCATACTCTCCAAATCACTGCCTTCACCATTGCAAAGCCGTGCTCCAGCCTGCACCAGGAGTGCAGCCACAGCCTGTTCCTGAGGAGTCCAGCTTGGTTCTCACTCATACCTCAGAGCAGCCAATGCTGTCATCGATGCCTTTGGTATCTTGAATTCCTTTTGACAGCATGCTGTAGGTTCACTGGACATCTCTATGAAGATTAGTGATTTAGGCGATTAAACTATGAATAAATTTCAGCTCTCCAGTTTTCCAGGCATCTTTGTGTCTCATCTTCATCTGGTTAGAACAAGTATTGCAGCAGGAGCAGTGAGCTTATGTGAGTTCCCCATATGCCTTGCTGTGTTGATTTCTCTCCTGCTTGTTTTTATGTGGAGTTCGGCACTTTTAACATTTCCATGCTACAGTTTTATTGTTAACTTTTCCTGCTTGAGTTAATTGAAAGCTATAAAGCACCTGAAATGCCTCAGAGGCTTCCACTGTCAATAGTGAGATGAGCTTTTCTCACATCTTCAATTTCCTTGGAACATTTTGCTTGCAGATACAGGATAAAATGCAGCTGGAATTTTGCTTGGTTTTTTTCAGATGGTTTTGAGCTCAGGTGAAGATTTTAACTGCTCCAGTAATCCACAAAATGCAAAAATATCTCAACAAAATATTTGATACTGTGAGACACTGAGATGTCTCTCTGAAACCAATCTCTGTGCTGCAGCAAGGAAATGATGCACTGATATTTCCAGACAGAAGGGACATGGTTTTTCACAGCTGTGAAACATGCTCTTCTCCTTGCTTGCTCTGCCAGAAGTGGGAGCTCTGCAGGCCTGGATGACAGCAGCCTGCCATACTTTTTTTTTTTTTTGCTTTTGCCCAAGCTGCAGTTCAACTCTCCTCCTTGCTCCCTGCCAGCATTTCTCTTTCACTGCATCCCTGTTCTTTTATGCTCTGGGTATTCCTGACCTTAAATCGTAATGTCCAGCAAATTGTGTTTTGTCTTGACTGTAGCCCAAACCTGAAATATCCTTTTACTGATCAAATTAGCAACTAATAAAAAAAAAGGATGTGGGGATCATCCCATCTTCAGCCTAAAGATGGCTGATGAGACCTACCAAGCAGTGCAGACCACTAGGCAGCCATGAGGGACATGGATGGGTGGTGGGACACCCATTTGCATGCACCTCCTTCCTGGGTGGCTTGCAGATGACACTGGGGCAGCAGCAGCAGCAGCAGTCTGCTCTCCACAGCCATGTCTCTCCTGTCCCTTGGCTGGGTGTGAGCAGAATGACTGCTCTGCACATCTTCTGGTGTGAGACAGAGGGGCTGCCACATGGAGCCATCCTCTAATGAATCACCAGCTGGCTGAAAAGCCTGCACACCTTTTCCTTGGGACAAAGAAGGTGTTTAGTAGTCCTGCAAGGTCACCAGGGAAAGCAAGGAGCTCTGCTTTGTCATGGAACCATAGTCTGCTCTCCACAGCCATGTCTCTCCTGTCCCTTGGCTGGGTGTGAGCAGAATGACTGCTCTGCACATCTTCTGGTGTGAGACAGAGGGGCTGCCACATGGAGCCATCCTCTAATGAATCACCAGCTGGCTGAAAAGCCTGCACACCTTTTCCTTGGGACAAAGAAGGTGTTTAGTAGTCCTGCAAGGTCACCAGGGAAAGCAAGGAGCTCTGCTTTGTCATGGAACCTAGACCAAGTTGCTCGAAAGGTACTTCAAAGACCACCAAGTTCCAGCCTCCCTCCTATGGGCAGGGACACCTTCTACTAGACCAAGTTGCTCAAAGCCCCATCCAACCTGGACTTGTCAAGAATTTGGTTTTCTCCTGGGTCTTCACCTGGAGCTCTGGGGCTCAGCTTGCCTTGAATGTGAGAGCTGTGCAAAAGTACCCTGATTTAATAAAGTACATGCTGGATTTTCAGAATACTGCACTGAACTCTGGTCTAATAATCATCCAGCCTGACAGGGCTCCTTAGATGGGGAACTTCCAAAAGAGGCTCAGAGTGGGGGTTTGAGCTGAAAGCACTTTAGCCTCAAAGAAATGGAATTTCAAAAGACTGAATTACTGTATGATATTACCGAACATCTTCCTCTTAAGCAGAAATCTGGGAGCAATCAGGATAGATCTACCATGCCAGTTGTTTCTGCAGAGCACACTGGTGTTGCTGTCTCCTTGTAAGCAGGATGAGGGGAAAGGCAGAGGAAAGGCTCACGTGAAGTGGTGATCCCACCAGCTGGATGTCAGCCTGCTGCTCAGCCCCAGTCCACTGCCACAGGGAAAACCCTCACAGCTGGTAGCCCAGCCATCGATGAGTGGTCTCCATATCTGCCCCATCTCTTGAATTCATACAGTTTATCTTGACCCTTGATATTCAGCTCTGCTTCCTAAGGAAGCGTTAAGTTGCCTGAGTTTGCATGAGCACAGAATCCTCTGAGCTCTCGACAGAATCCCAACATCTTGTTCATTACAGGGACATAATCGAGGAGGCAAAGTGGGGCATGCATACTGATAATTTAATTTTATCATCACTTCCCTAATTTTTTCTCCCTGGCAAAACTGTCTTGAGCATCTAGTTATTCTCTAACAGCGAGAGTGATAATAGGAGGATTTTTTTTAAGTATGGTGTTATTCAAGATCAGAAGACTTCACATCATAAAATATCATTAAAGTGTGAATTCAAGGTTGGGAAAGATGAGGCCTTTACAAGACTAATGCAATTAATTCTGCTCATTAACTACAGACTCAAAATACATGCACAGAGGCTGATCTCACTTCTGCTGTGGAGAGTTAGGTCTGAAAAATGATTCTTTTCCAATGGATTTCCCAGTGATAAGGTGGCATGGAAAGCTCCCTCCCTGTATTACATACCAGTGAACATAAAGTCATTGCAGGAGGAATGCTATATGCTCTAAATCTTTTGGTGTGCAGTAACTTCTTGTCAAAGTAAGAAGCTTAAAGAAATTAAGGTCCAATACTAAATAGTTTCAGTAATTGAAATGTGTTAGATTGAAAGTGGGTTTCTTTGCCTTTTTTAAAAAATATAATCCTTCTCACTCTGCAATCCATCTCGGCACTTGAATTCTGGAAGGCCTCAGTTCTTTACAGTTTACCAGAGCTAATACCAACCTCAGTCCTTCTTGCTTTCTTTTCACAGAGGAATTCTCACAGTGGGATATTTTCAATATAACGGAACTTT
Source organism: Promerops cafer (assembly GCA_013398275.1). Classification (NCBI taxonomy): domain Eukaryota; kingdom Metazoa; phylum Chordata; class Aves; order Passeriformes; family Nectariniidae; genus Promerops; species Promerops cafer. Next base: position 72,315 of record VZSE01015165.1, read on the forward strand.
GATGTAAAAAAGCAATTTATTTTTCCAGCAGCTCTCAGTATTCCCTTTGCTATAGCTGAAGGTATAGCAATATCACCCTCATAATCAGCCTCTTCTTTCTATTTGGTGCTACAAGAAAGCCTATGCCTGTGTTTGCCTGCAATCATTAAATGAGCGTGTTTGTGTGCATGTGAGAGAAAGAAGAGGAGAGGGAAGAAATAAACATCTGTCCTACCAATATACAATGTTATTTGCTTGGCCCTGGGGAGCTTTCCTTCTCTCCTTTCCCCTTTGCACATAGTCACACTGCTTTCCTTATCTCTTCCCTGATCACTTGTATTGTGCTCCCACAACTCCTTGGGAGACAGCTCCTTGGGACAGGGACATTGTCCTATAAACCAAAAAACATACTGTCATTACCATAAACTAGCCATTCTGCAAATAGTTAAAGCAATGAAGCCTGGTCTCCTATGGACATGAAGGGGAGGGTGAGAAGGGAAGGGAGGGAAGAGCAAATAAAGAAGCTCTTAGTTCTGCCCTGCAATGGGGCCAGAAGAGATGGGTGGATTTAGAAAAACAAACTCACAGAAAGATTTCAGAGCTAACTCAAACCACTCGCTAAGGCTAATGATCACCAGAAATTTGATTCAGTTTGGTATACTTGGGGTTCTGCCTTGCTTGCACCAAAAATGCTGCCCTCGGTTTACTTTTTTCATTGCATGAATGCATCTCTTCAGTGCTTGTTTCATAGATTTTTGTTTCCATCTTATGGTCTTAGTGTCTATTAGAAATACAGCCTTGAGGCAAACTTTCTCACAGTAGTGCCTTACTTTGTTGTATGCTGCAGTACACGTAGTTGGCTCTGACAGCATTAGTTTTGCACTGGTACACTGTCAAACCGGCTGCAAGAAGTATTGTGAAAAAACAAACCATCTGCTAAGTGAAAATAACATCCTGATTTGGGTTTTTATGCAACTATTTAACTCCATTTAAATATCCTATTTTCCCACATCTGAGTTGTGAAACCAAAATCTTACTGCAGCACTTGCATTTGACCTGACTGCCATTCTGAGTCCAACTGATAACTGCTTAATGTGCTTTTCGGGCTCCCTGTCTTATCAGCCCTTCTCTGAACTACTCAAAACTCAAGCAAAGGTATGATCTGACTGGTTTCTTGGTTCATTCTTTAGTCAAAACTCCCTGAGAAAATACATTTAGGTTGGATTGGATAATCTTAGATGTCTTTTCCAACCTAAGTAAGTTTATCATTTCATCCTGAGGATACAAACTCAGACAAATGTGAAAGTTTCTCAAGACCCAAGGGCTCTTTTAGTAAACCTAGACCAAATATTCCTATTTAGTAATGAAACTAAGAATCAAGGAATTTTACAGTGAAAAGTACACACTGCTTATACTGTATGAACAACTTAAACAGCTTCAACAGCTTCAAATTTGTGTCTGATTCAGCCTTTACCCAAAGTATTGGAGCCTAAATGGATCAAGCATAAAAGCATTTTAGCCTGTGGCACTGGGAGTGTATCTCTGAAGGGAGATAGGATACTATGACATGGGAAAAACCAAGTGATCTGCAGAGTTATTTTAAATTATTATTATTATTATTATTAATTATTATTATTATTATTATTAGGTACGTGCAAAAATAAATGCAGAAGTATTGCCTGCTAGGGAAAATAGTGTAACAGGTGATTCCATGCTTGAACCCCATGGCTCTCAGGTGTTTGGGGCTGGTTTATAGGTCCTCCAAAGGTAAGAATTGCTCACAAGACACCATCACCTCCAAAGAAGGAGGGCCAAGGATTCTTGTTATTTTCAGTTGCTCTTTTCCATTTAACAAGCAGTGAAGAGACATGATCACTATCCCAGACTGGCTGACGAGCAACAGGTGGCTGTAAATATAAACAAGCCTTTACATCTTGGCTGTTGGGTCAGGATCAGAGTGGGCAAAGTAATATCCTTGCTGCCTTTTCTCTCTTCTCCCTGGAAGGTGCATATTTATGCAATGGGTGTAGTGGAGAATACTTTTCATTTCTCATGTATTCTTTTCTCTGGTCGCTGTAATGTTGCTCATTATTTCTTCTCACTTCACTGGAATTCTCCAGCTGGCAGAAATGTAATGAGAAATGTACTCTTGTGAGGGCATTAGATAAGGAAAAAAATTGTTTTCAGAAGGATGTCATAGTTGAGATCCTGAAACCACGTTTGCATAGCTTTTAATGTTTTTGCCATATTGTTTATCCTTAGTGAAGTGTAAAACTGAAGCACATCAGTGTTGCCTAGGAATCAGTATGAGGCAGCTAAGACAATTGCACTTTTTCTCTTACAGCACTTGTATGTATTTCTGTATGGAAGACTACAGTGAACTTTAAAAAGCTGTACAACTATTTAACTGTACTGACACCATGTTTTTCTTTGGAAAGAAGGAAGTATGTTTCAAACTTATATAAAGACTGTCACTTGTGTCCCTTTTGGTATAACGCATTGTTCATGCTGTTGCGCTGACAAAATCATTGTATTTTTAAAGTTAATGTAAAATTTAAGAAAAATAATGTCTCTGTATTTTTCTGTCTCTTCTCTTTACCTTAGCAAAATAGTATTTGCCAGGTCTCATATCCAAATTATTTTTAGAAACGTAAGCAAGACCATTAACTTAAAACTGCTGTTACAATTTGTGGTTGGTTCATTTTCTTGGCTAAACTCAGGTATGAAATTAGTATTACAGCTAGAATTACAAGTGAACATAGAAATGCATAGCTAAGCCCTATTAAGTTCCCATAAGAATAAAATAAACCTGAAATAAATAAATATTGTAATATTGTTTGAATTTTATGTTCATTTTATTGAGTCTCTGCTTGCACAAATGCAGAACTCTACTTCAGTCTGGTTTTAGTCTTCAGTCTGCTGGTTTATTTGGATCAAATACTGGTGAAAATCTCTGGACTAACAATCCCAGACTCACAAAGATTAGGTTCTGGGCCCTCTAACAGCGGTGGGAATTTTGTCCTTTAGCCTCAAAGAATCCAAATTTTGTGTAGCTTTGCAAAACAGCACTCATTAAAGAACTACACAGTCTTTCCACATGGTATCTTGCTTGCTTTCCATCTTCCTTTCTATTAGTTGGTCTCAAAATCATGAACCTTCTTCAGAAACCCTTCATGGCCAAGGCCCGTGGTTACCCCCTCTCAGTCAGAGTTTTGTACCCTGATGAATCATGGAAACATGCTTGCTATGACCGGGAAACCAACCCAGAAGTTTTTGCATGGACTCCATAAATTAATTTTCAGCAAACTGGAAAGTTTAAATGGTGACCAAGGTGGGAAAGTGTTTGTGGCTCCTCAAGCCCCTCTTGAACATGCCAGAGTTCACACGCAATTTCAGCTTGCATGCTCAGACTTGTCCCTGCAGCAGCATGTCCTTCTGGGAACATCCTGGCAGGCATGGCAGGGGTGGTGCTGGCTGTTAGATCAGCTGCAGCTGGAAGTTTCCCTGAGGGATGTTTGCACCAGCCACCTTTGGGTGCTGAACTCTGCTGCTTGAGATAGGTGCTCCTTGAGCCTCTCTGCGTGGCAAAGACAAGAGTTGCACCTATGGTAAAAAGTTCTGTGGACCCACAAATATGGGCCTACAGAGTAAAACTGAGTTCGGAGGCCACTTCTCCAAATTTAACAATTTTATCTCCGATTAGGCCTGGTCAGACCTGCATGCCAAGCAGGGATGTTCTTGTGGCTGTAGCTGTACTATGAGTGCCCCAGTTTGGTTTCATCTGGAAGCTAAGAGTTGCTCTGCCGTGAAAACCAGTGTTTTAAGTGGGGACAATTGGGATAGTCCCTCCTGAAGTGCACTCCTGATCTGAACTGAAATACCAATGTAGCTCATCCAGAGTCTCTGCCAAAAAATGACTCACAACATCTGCTCTGAGCTGCTCTCTGGAAGTGCACTGGCTAAAGAGGAACATAAGAGAAATTATGCCTAAATGTCACTGGCCCGAGCTGGCATGAGCTGTCCTTCCTCTTTTCCTTTCCTTCCCTGCCCTGGCATCCCCCATATCCCTTAGATCACTCTTCCATTCAGCTTTTTGTAAATGAAGTAACAGTTTCAGTTATTGTTTTGAAAGTCTTCTCCTGTCATCCATAGACTATATTTTGTGGTACGTATATCTGGTATCCAGCTTTTCCAAGTTTCGGTGATATATTGTAATTAGGTTGTACGGTAAAAGTTACACAAAACTCACTTTTAGCTCTTGATTTTTCTGGCAAAGTTACAGTGAGAAATCAGAGTTTCCATTTCCCAATTTAGAAAAAAGGATGATCAAGTAAGAGCTCAGAAAAAGAGTGTCTGAATTACTTCTTCTTTTTTTCCTATGGAAAATTGGAGAAGGAGTTGGGTATTTGGGACACAAATACCAATTCATTGTGTACTGTCCTCATTTTCCCCATGTAAAGTGCAGTTGGGAAGAAAAGCTCTAGTGGGCTCACATGCTAATTTTTCTCACTGCCTCTCTAACTTGCACAGATTTTTCAAATATTGACTAGGCTTTGAACTTGACCTACTTAAGGCACTGGATATGGTTTTCACTTAAACAAACGCCCCTTCAGATCATGTCAGTATTATAAAGGGGCCTTGCAGCTACTGTGAATATTGAGAATATCAGCATCTTAATACTCCTTTATACTGCTAGACATATTGTGAGGGAAGTCAGCTGTCCTTCTCTGCCTCTCATGGCTTTCGTGGCTTTCACTGTTGTTCCTCAGGACCAGTTTATGCTAATTGGTATGAAATTGAATTTATTCTCAAGTCTGGACCTGCTGGTCACCTCTAAGTTGAATTCTTCAGATCAACCTTCGTCTTGAGCTGTGCCTGAAGCGGGAAACTCTTTCTTGAGGCAGGGTCAGAGGCTGAGGAGCCTCTGTGTCCTCTCCTTGCCTGCAGCAGCAAACTCACGACTCATCTTCCTTCTGCACTTCCTCTCTCCTCTCTGCCGCCTGGCATTTGGCCTGCTTTATTTACTCTTCATTGTTCAGGGAGGCATTTAGTGCTTTTCATGCGATCTTCCCAGGTTTCTGATTATGCTCCATGGGCAAAGAAGCAAAATACAATTCAAAGTCAGCCTGGTGAGAAAACTCAAAGGCATCTGCTGACAGAAAGAAAGAAAAATGATACAGTGTTGTGGCTTGCATGGATTTTTGAAATGGAGACTTGCATACATTTTTGATATATAAAATCCTTTTCCTTCTACAGTTTCACAAGGCATGTTCTTACTGTCAAGAATATTCCCAGCTCACCTGAGAAGAACAAAATAAATGACCTTTGCAATCTAACATTTTCAGTCACTCAAGAAGAAAAAAGCCTATTTTTTCTACTCCTACAAAATCAAAGTACTTCAGTCTAAAAAGCAAGGAGAATCTTAATAGTAATAATAATAAAAGCAATGTTTTACCTTTTTTGTCTAACCAAGATTTCTGCAATGAAAATAAACATCATCTAGGAAGCTGGAGTACAAATGGGGCAGGGAGGGTGAGAAGAGACAGAGCTTTACCCTCTGTGAGTGGAGGGGCTGGGAGTTTGCAAAAGGGAAGGAAACTCAGAGAGCCAAGGAGGGCTGGAGAAGCAGGACCTGTGCATCGGCCCCGCTGCAGGGCACGGAGGGAAGTGGCTGTCATACAGCTCTGGCTCTCAGCTGGAGGGTGGTGAAGGGTAAAGGAGGGCTGCAGAAGAGCTGATGGACACATTTATCTGGGGACTGGGCCATGCTGATGAGTGCCTGGCCAGCAGAAGATAGAGCAGCTCAGCAAGTGAGGGTGGAGCTTGGTATCCCAATCCTCTGTGGCTCCCTAATGCTTCTCGCACCTGCTCAGCCGCAGCCCTCGCTCCCTGCAGGTCTCTCCCCACCCGAAATGCTGCAGCGTCCCGCGGGTGCCCTGCAGGGGCAGGCTCCCGCGGGGCGGTGCCAGCGGGTGTCCCGGTGCCGCCGGGCGGGATGCGCCACCGCCGGGCTGCCACAGCACGGCCACCGGCCCCGCGCCGCCACCGCTGCCTTGTGCCGAGAGCCTGCAACCAGCAGCCGAGCGCTGTTTAATTCTTAAACGCAGGCGTACTTTAACCAGATTCTTTTATTCACCCTGATGAAAAATATTCTGTTTGATGTTTTCACAAACAGCATCTTAAGGCGTTACTTCAACTTCTTCTCTAGCGCTGCCCTTTCCGAAGTCATTATTACTCATTAGGTATATTGTGCGGAAAGCAAAGTAGGTCACGGATGAAAAGCCCCATCTTAGTGAGAGGCACCGGTATAGCACAAAGCTATTTTCAACTTTCATGAGATAAAAAAATGTTTTCTGTAGCATGAAAGCTGTCACTGCCAGCTTACAATTGAATGCCAAGTATGTAAAAACTTCCATTTTGGATTCCCAGGCTTTCATATGTTAAATGCATTGTTTTAGAAATTCATTTCAAAGATAATTCCTGCTGTATTACCCACACATACCAATAGGATATGTGCTGAGGACAGGTACTCAGCTGGTGTAAATCATTGCCAGCTCCATCAAGATGGGGCCATTTCAACCCATGAGGACCTGTCCTCAAGAGTCCCCAAAAGGGGCAGCAATAGAAGAGGTGATCTGGGCAGGTACCTGGGGGCAGGATAGACAGCCTGGAGCTTGGGCACTGGAAAAATCCCCCATGGCCCTGCCTATCTGTGCATGGCACTGAAAGAGTGAGTTGGCACCTGTGGTCTGGGATGACCTCTAACAAGATGACAACTTCAATTGCAGCACCCAAGTGAACATCATTCTGCCATCATTATTGCTGTGCACTCTGACCCATTAGTTAAAACAAAGACTTAATTTTTGTTTGACTGCTCCTCCAGCTTTTATTTTTTGTAATTATTTTATACTATAATTACTTTATACTTACTTCATACTTTTATGTAACTACTTTCATAGTTACTTGGAGATGTCAAATAAATACAGTCAGACTTTCTGGAATGATACTTAATCTCTTTAAATTGTTCAGTGTCTCTCTTCTGGTTCTCAAACACTCAGCAAATTCTTTGTTTTATCCAGTTTCTAGTAGGACAAACTCTGGGTTTAAGTAGGAATTAGACTGCACTCATAGTATGTCCCTTCATCAACAGAATATGTCTCAAGTACTTTCAACTGCTAGAGAGATAATTAATAAAATTATACTTTCAAGTTATTACTGCATAAAATAAGTTGACATATATGGCAACAGAAATGTTGCTAAATATGTTTTGTTGGTGTAATCAGCTTGCTCTACTAATTTAAATCTATTGATATTTTCATTAAAAATCTGTACATTACATTTGAAACGAAATCTTACATTTCTCTTTAAAATAACAATTGCTTAAAACTAAAATGTAAAATATGACAACATAAGGGAAAATCTAAATTTATTATCATATGTTAGAATAACATAAATTATAATAAAAGTATCAAACTATATGATTGCAGCTGTGGTTTTAAAAAACCACACCCTTCACCTAGGGAAAGTTATTTTGTAAACACTTGGAAATAGGGTGTGCTACAGTCAGAAATAATTTTTTAATCAGAGATAACTTCTACCGTAAGTACAAATGGAACACTTTCTGCTTTACATTTTTTTCAAGTAGCTCTGGTCAAGGACTAGGTCATTTAAATTGAAAGCCAAGTACTCACTTAAAAAACCAAAAACACTTCTAGTGAGTAAAAACTAATAGGATAGGAAGGATAAAAATTACTAGTTCTAAGATAATCAAAAGGCAGGTGGCCACAAATAATCAATTTAGTTTGACAAACAGAAATGTCTCCTCTGTTTATTAGAGGTGTTTAGTTGCTTAGAATGCTATAGCATGTTCACTTTGGGGAACACAGGCAGTGCATCTAAGTTAGCTTTGCTGAGATGATTCAAACAATAACAAAGCCTTGATTTCACATCTTTTAATTAATTCCATTTTCATTTAAATTGTAAGTAAGAAGGAATAATCATCTAATAAATAAGAGATGCTTTGTTTGGCATTTCAAAATTAAGTAACTCACAAATTAAGGATCTGAATAAATGTTTGTAAACCCTAACTCCACAGATAATTTGATGTGGATTTGCTCACCTTCTAGTGTTGCAAAGAAAAAAAAAAAGCACATCAGCTATTGACTACAGGCTTTTGTGTGGGGAAATACTCTGAAAATATTAAGTTAAAACAAGCAGCAAAAAAGGATTAGACATTTTCTTTGAAGGATTGAAATAATAATTAGAAGCAATTGTTTACTATTTGGATTCAAACCAGTATCTATGACATGTAGGTACCCACTAGTTTATTATACAGCTCTTTCAAGATGTACAAAAGCAATTACCTGCTATGAAATCCAGCGCTGAGGACCATGCATGGAGCCAGGTGGAACCAGGAGGCTTGGCCTCCATTCCTCCTCCTGCTGTAGATGTGCTCTCAGTGCCAGGTGGATTATTTAATCCTTCAAAGGACCACAAGCTGTCCTGGCCAGTACAAGACTTTCAGGTCCGTGATCTCAGTAGGCACCCAGAACCCCCTTCACATTGAGTAGAGATGTTCTGCACTGCTTTATTATATACAGTGACCTGCTGTTGCTGCATGCACCATTTGGTTTATTATCTCACTTGTCATCTCAGAAAAGTTTAAGCTAAACCAGGCAGGACAATATATAGGATGTGTCTGTCTTGGTGTGGGTTTTTTTATTATGCCGTATCTGCATTTACGTTTTCAAGTTGCCCAGAAAAGATACAATGCCACCCAAAAGGAGAGTTGAACAAGTGCAAGGAAATTATTGTATGAAAGATAAATAATAAATCTTAACTCCAAATTTCTGTGCTTGTCTACATGTATTTTTTGATACCTCCAACCACCAAATGATTTTTTTTTTTTTTTTTTTTTTTTTTTTTTGAGAATTAACGTACCATGAAGGATTTCCAAGTTGCAGAAGATTTCTTAACCATTGACTGTGAATTTCCTGAAATGGGATTTTCAAGGTGGGGTGAAACACAGAACTAATGCTAGAAGAAAGGTAAGAGAGACAGAAAAACTTGGTGCCAAAGTAAAATAGCACAAAGCAAGAAATTCTGATTAAGTTAACCATGTGAAAAAACCCCCAAGAAACAACAAACCAAATATACCCAAGTGCTTGATTCCTTGATCAGAAGAGAAAAATGAGTAAAACATCCAGATTTGTTTGAGAAAATAACCCATGGGTCTATACAAAGAAAGGCAAACTAAGTAAAAAGAAACAGATTCAGAAGGCCTGAAGGCAAAGGCTGCCATTGGCAGGTCTCCTTTGGGGTGGCTAGAGGAGGCAAAAAGGACTGGACAAGCAGCAGACAGGCATGCAGGGATGCAGAAAGTTTGCCTGCAGGGCACTGAGGAGCTCAGGATGGCATCCTCCCCACACGCCCAAGAGAACAGGACTCGTTTTTCCTCCCCATCACATGTTCCTCTCCATGTATAAGGGGAAAGCCACAAAGCAGCTAACAGTGCAAGGCCACAAATGGAAATTCCCAACATTGCATCTATCATGTCTTCTTGGAAAATGAAATGTCAAAAATACTCCAGGCTTTTAGGAGGACCCAGAAAAATGAAAAACATTTTAAGTGACTTGTTCAGTAATAGAATAAGACCATAAGAGTTTCTGAAAATTATTTGCAGCAGACTCAGGCACACAGAAATCGTAATATATGTCACTCTTTGAGTGTAAAATCTCCACATCTATGTAATGTGATTTGAGAGGTCTGCACAATACAAGAGGGTGAAGGTATTTCAGTCTCTGAGATGTCCTCAGATCTGCATTTTGGCTTGCAGTGCTTGAACTACAATGCCTATTTAGAGAAAATGATATGCATGGAGTGTATGGAATGGACGACTGTGCTAAACCTCTTCCTTTTCAGCAGGTCAGGGTTTATTTCCTGTCAGGTTTGCATTAATGACCCACTGACCTACTTTTCTGATCCACCTGGCAGAACTGTGCATCCCTGAAATCTGAGACTTTGTCTCCTTCAAAGATTTGTTTTGTTTAGGTTTTGTGACAGAAACCATTAGGAGAGTGACACTGTAGATAAAAATGAAATGTGCTCTGCTCTTTGCTATCGCAAGTGTATTTTTATTTAATTGTGTAAGCGTTATCCATCATAATAGAATTGTCTGCTCCTTTTTTTTTTAATGGCTCTGTGTTTTATAAGGTTTTCTTCTCCCTCCCTCATATTACAAAGAAAAATGAGCTGTGTACATTTATCCAGTGATTTCTAACCAGTGTTGCTTCCTCGCCTGCTCTAGAGCAAGAGTAAGTGAAAAGGCAGGCATAATGGATCAGTGAGGAAAAGGCATCTTCTGCCTGTCTTAAATCATATACTTTACAGAGAATCTTAAATTGCTAGAAATAAAAAAAACCTCCTTGGCAGCTCAACAACTGTATATAAAACAAATCATATTTTTCAGTGAATCGTAAATGTCACCATCTCAGATAACATTTATGCTTTCATAGAAATATGAACTTAATCTTCCCAATTTATATTATTAACTTACTTTGGTGAATCAGATCACCTACATTAAAACAGAAGCAGCCGGTGACTCAGAACAATGATACGTTTAAAGATCAAGCACGGCATTTGCAAGCACGAAGCAGCACGCAGATGGAACTGCTTCTTTGAACCACCAGATAAAGATTGATCCGTTAAAATCTTGCTAAAAACGGGCACCAAATGCTTGTTGTCAGAAGTGACTGACAGTCCTTGTCCGAAGCAGAAATGAAGCTGGGTTTGCCTATTCATTCAGTGGGTGCGCAGTGACAGCGCAGGAGAGAGGGAGGGCTGCGATGGGCTGTGATGTGACAAGCAGATTGCCTTTGCTTTGCTGTCCTTTTATAAATTCTCCAGGCTAGAAAAAAAACCCCAAAACCCCAACCAAACAAACACCTCTGTTATTGCAATACATTGTTTAATTTTATTTGAACTTTTCTGGTTTGCTCCCTCTCCCTCTGGCTTCGTACTTGTATGGTCTCTCAACACCAAACCTGTCATGACCATATAGAAAGCCAACCTTGTACAATATAAAAGCCAGAATCTTTATTCCAGCTTGTCAGAAGGGGAGCTAAGATGGGCATTAAAGGAAATACTAGGAAATACCAAGGCTGCAAAAAAAATGCAGATTCGGTCCAGTGCCGTGACCACAGCCCTCCCATCTCCTCTTCTCCATGCATGTGCATGTCATTTGTTTAAGAGCTAGGGAACAGTGACTAGAATAAGCCCACAACACTGTGTAGGCAGAAGCAGCCTTGCTTTGCCTGTGCTCTAGAGCAGCCAGGTGTGTGGTGCTGTGAACGAAAAAAAAGTGGCCATACTCAGCCTGGCACCAAGAATGAACCCTTCAGCTTGCTGTTCTCAGGGTGCACTGAACTAAGCCCTAAACTCATGCAGCTCCAAGAAAGATCAGAGCTCTCTCAGGACTTGCTTGCTTTTTCCTACAGACATATCTCTAGTAGGGATATCCCTCATGGGGCAAAGACTGGTCTTACAATACTCAGTTAACTCATTTCCTATATGACAAACTCAAAAAATTAATATTCAAAACACTGTAAAAAGGAGATATCTATCTCAGTTCTAGCAAGTAAGCAGCTGATAGTTGCATGTAAGATGGGCATTACTTCATTATAATTTAATTTTTGCTTGACTCATCTCCACTTTAGAATAAAGACATGCTTCTGGTGACACTGCCAATCTTTTTCATGCAGTTATATATTTACTTTAAAGCAAAAGAGCTTAGAGACTGACACAAATGCTTTGAAAATATGAGCTGCAAGTCTAACTCACACAAAAATATATGTGTGAATGATGATGGCAAATCCTGCATGCCAGCAGAAGACTGGGTGATGGTAGTATTTCATAATTATACCTAAGTGAAAGGTTCTCTGCTAGTTTAGGGGTTGTGGCATCTAATCTGCATTTTCATGAATTAGTGGTTTTCACCACATGACAAAAACATCTTGATATATTAATGAAAGCAATGCATATGTCACTGTCAGATTCCAAGTGGGAAAAAAGTGATTATATTTCTCACCATGTATATCCCAACTATTCCAGCTACATGCATATTCCATTTCATCCTAGCATCCCTTACTCATGAAAGCAAAATGAATCAGAGGGTAGACTGTACAGCTATTTGATTCAGTCCCTGCAGATTGCATTGATTTTTGTAACACAATAAACATTCTTTTCAGCAGTACGGTTTGCTCAAAAGATGTTTATATTGCACTTATTAGACTTCAGAGCTGTTGAGTTCAGAGCTATCTTTTAAGGCAAGTCTGTAGGGGTTTATTTTTATGTTTCTGATTTTAAAGGCTGTCTTGACATGTGGCTGATTTAAGTCTCTTTTTAGGATGCTAATGTTGAATAAAACAATTTTACAGGTGTCCCTGGATTCAACCATGGGTCTTCCAGAAACCCCTAAGGCCCCAGAGTGCCCACTAGTGACATTAGAAACATGGGGACACAAATGATGTCCCTATTTATTTATTTACTTAACTGTGAAGCATTAGAATCTGTGACCCAAGGAACAGTCGTCAAGAAAAGATATGGAATTGTTGAATGCTTGTGAGATGACACAGGGTGAGTATTTATCTGTATTCAAGTGTTTTGTGGCTTAAAAAAATGCAGTCTAATAAAAATTTCAGGCATCTGAGCTTCTTTTCACAATTTCTATTTGTTCCATCCATTTCAGTCTTCATTGCTTGCCTTCATGATCTTTGGAGTCAGTAATGGCTTGTTTTCCAAACTAAGCCTATGTTGAGCTAAATCCTCAAATAAACACCTTCATACACACATTCATAGATGTTCCTTCATAAAATAGAAAAGTAGCAAATTCAAAGTTCGTACTTGATTTTATGTTCTTTGAGTCACAGAAGATGATATTTGTAAAGAAAGAAATATTTCCTTTCCAAATGGAAGCTGCATCCTGCACTCCTGATCAGTACCCTCCTTTCACAGCCCTTGAGTTGAAATGGGAGCATTCATAGAATCATAGAACATCCTGATTTGGAAGGAACCCACAAGGATCATCAAGTTCAACTCCTGGCCCGGCACAGAACCATCCCCAAGAGTCACACCATGTGCCTGAGAGTATTGTCCAAAAGTTTTTTTAACTCTGTCAGGCTTGGTGCTGTGACCACTTGTGTGGTGAACCTGTTCCAGTGTCCAGCCACGCTCAGGTTGAAGATCCTTTTCCTAATATCCAAACCTGAACCTCCTCTGACACAACTTCAGGCCATTCCTTTGGGTCCTGTCACTGGTCACCACAGAGAAGAGATCAGTGTCTGTACTTCCTCTTCCCCCTTTCACCACTTAGGACTGAAATGAAGTCTCCCCTCAGTCTCCTCCTCTCCAGGCTGAACAAACAAACTGACCTCAGTCACTCCTCATGTGGCTTCCCCTCAAGGTCCTTCACCATCTCCACAGCCCTCCTTTGACACTCTCTAATAGCCTTATATCCTTCTTATGTTGTGGCACCCAAAATTGCCCCCAGAACTCGAGGTGAGGCCACCCCATCTCAGAGCAGAGCAGGACAATCCCCTCCCTTGCCTGGCTGGCCATGCTGTGCCTGATGCCCCCCAGGCCAGGGTTGTCCCTCCTGGCTGCCAGGGCACTGCTGACTCATGTTCAACTTGCCACTGACCAGGACCCCCAGGGGCCTTTCCATGGGGCTGCTGTCCAGCCTCTTGTCCCCCAGTCTGGCTGTGCATCCAGGGTTGCCCCACCCTGGGAGCAGGACCCAGCATTTGTCATTGCTAAATTCATGTGGCTGGTGATTGCCCAGCCCTCTAATATGTCGAGGTCTCTCTGCAGATTCTCTTTGCCTTGGAGGGAGTCGACAGCTCCTCCCAGTACAGTATCATAGGCATACTTACTTAGTAACCATTTGAGTTCTGTGTCTGAGTAATTTATGATGATGTTGAAGAGAACTGAGCCTAAGATGGAACCCCGCTCGACCTGTCAGTAGCCTGATGTAGCCCCATTTACTCCAACCCTTTGCACCTGATCCATGAGCTGGCATGTCACAGCCTGTCTTGGTATTTTGCAAAATCAAGCCCCTGGGCCTCTCTTCTCCACGCCTTTTCTTTCACATCTTCAGCCAAAGAGCTATCTATAATTTTTGTCACTTTCATTTCCAGTATGTCACTATGGATTATGAAATGTAAGCCACCATCGGCCCATTTAATGGAGCACATCACTGCAGATAATCTCCCTGGAATGTAAATCAGTTTACTGTTACCTGGTTACTGCTGGTACATGCACAAAATGGAGAGGAGATGGCTCTAGCAGGCTGTAGCTTTAATACATGGTGTAGAGTCTCTATCAGACTCCCCTTATTTTAATAGCTGTGCTCAGAACAACACAGAGGTGTGATGCATTCATCTGCATGCATGGGAATATGTCTGTCTGTATTCAGAACATCATGGTGACAAGAATCATTCACACAAGCCAGGTTTAAATGGAAGTTGCCTATCACATCCTTTTTTCTTCCGGAGGAGCAGCTCGTGGTCTTTCCAGGAGGCAGCTGAGCAGACTGCCTGAAGGGCAGGAGAGGGCATCATGCCAGCTGGGAGGAAGGTGAGCCTGGGTCATACACCTCCATTCCTAGCATGGCATCCACCTCCACCAGTCTGAAGGAGCTCATGGCAAACAACTCAGCAAGCATGGCATAGACCCTCACATCCCCGCATCTCACATCCAGATTGGAGAAAAACATTGCAGAAAGGAGCAAGATCCAAATCAAGCCTCAGTAGCAGCTCTGGGAACAGAAGGTGTGGGGCTGAGGAGAGCATTTGGTGCCGCTCACTTGTCTGACAATGCTGATGCCACTGTAGCTTTAAGTCAATTGTCACTGAAGGATCCAACATCCTTTAAATCAGTTTTTCTCTTACAGACAGACTTTCTCCACTACGGTTTGAGAAAAGCTCTGCCCTTGAACTGGAGGCATTACAATAATGATGCAGGCTTGCCTTGCTTTTGTCCCCACAAAGTGCTGAACACAGAGGGACAGGTATTCAGTTTCTACAGTAAAGGCTTGTGAAAAAGCACACGTACGTGTGCATACATGGATACAACACAAACGTGGTCACACAGATATTGTCACAAAAAGATACTGAGCCACTTAATGGACACGCCAAAAACTAAATCCTTTGTATTCAAAAAAGCTGGTGGTGTTTTAATGGCAGTGTTCGATACACTCTCTACACTTAATCATGTAGAGAAATGTTTGCTGCCAGAAACAAGGGCATTTCCAAGCAACAAGTGAACTATGTGTTGTTTGTTGTATTTTTTAGCACAGAACCCAGTGGGCCTTACAGGAATGACCAGCACTGACAGATGTGACCAGCTTGTGTCTGAGAGCACAGCGACAACCGTGTGGCTGACCCCTAATGACACTAAGAAAAGCCCCTGAAGACATTAACCAAAACTCTTTCTGATTCTTGCAGGATGCCACTTCTTCAGCAGGTTGTATTTCACCGTGGCTGTTTTTTTTGACTGTCATTTCCTATTGTGTTGCATTCCTAGATGTGGTCCTCAGAGCCTGCCAGGGGGAGAAATCTTTATTGCTAAGGAAGTCCCAGGCAGAGGATGAGGAGAGGGGACAGAACAAGGCTGCGAAGGTAACTAGTTTTCCTTCTTTGTTTTGGGGAGAATTCAAGGGCTATCTCACAATGAAACCTAATTTGTCCTGATCTCTGCATAGCAGTGTCCTGGACTGCTGATTTAATTAATGGGCATTTGACAGGTTGAGGGGTGGGTGGTCTAACCAGTACGTAACCATATCTTTGATTATTTAGCAACATTCAAAAAGTATGAAGTCCTCTGTTCATAATGGGTCATAACTTTTTATTATGAGCCTTTATCTCATGCCATTGATCAGTGACTGATTAGTGGAACTTTATCTTCAAGTGTGAAAATATTTTGCTATACCTCCTTCCCCCAAGTTTTCAAATTTCACCTTTTTCTGCCAACAAAATCTCTCTACAATAGTTCTGATTTTACTGCCAACATGAAAGAATTTAGAGACTCTTTTTTGAATTACACAAGGCAACTCATTCAAGTCACCTCTTGAGCCCACAGAGGATCTTTTACATTATCTGTTGGCATGGACATTTTTCCTACAATTGTATCTAAAGATTGTGCATATTGCATTCAGGTTCCCTTCCTTGAAATGCATAAAGTTAAAAGAAGATACATTCTCAACATCTTATTGTGTAAATCCTTCTGACACATTTTCCACATTTCTGTAGGAGATGAGAACAGATCAGTACAAAGTAGGTCAAGAACTCCTAAGAGACACAGTGACTGCTTTTGATTTTTCTACCTTGAAGTTCAAAGAGCATGAGTAAGTTCATTGAAAGAGGAAGAAATGAGTTATTTAAGGAAATAAGGATTCCACTTTACATGTAATGACCAGAGAACTTAAGAAAGAGGAGCAGGTCATGAACAAGTTGGTGTGTGCATGCACATGCATGTGCTTGTATGTACTTTCCAAATATTGTTTTGAGACAACACTACCATTAATTGAGGATGAACTCTTCCTAGCATAAAAATCTGCTCTTTTAATAATGAATTTGATGAGAAGTTTCATTCTATATGCTACATCTATCACTATGCTTCATATCAACCTCAGCAGAGCAACTACATCTTCAAAAAATTGACTAGACCTAAGGACTACATGGACTGAAATTTTGAAAAGAGCAGCTTCTGTCTCCTTCAGCTTCTGTAAGCTGAAGTAAGTAGTCTTTCAGCATGGGAACTATATATTTATACAGGAGCTGTACCCAGTAAGCCACTTGGCTTTAGGACCAGGCATTGGTACCTAATCCCCTTTTGTTTGCAGCACAGACATTGCCTACATGTTTATGGTGTAGAGCAATAGAAATGTTAAAGAGAGTGATGATACACACTAGTGAGGAGTTACAGGATTGGGACTTAGATAATCTATGAGAGAACTATATCCATCAAGAAGAGGAACATTTTTCACTGTTCTTCTGTTCAAGGGACAAAGTAACTGGGGAAGTTTCAGGGGCATCAGTCTCAGCTGCCACACGAATGTGTGCCAAATCAGGTAAGGAGGAAAGAGCTGCACCACCTTAGGGCTCTCCTGGCCATGTTGTGGCTGCCTCTGACCCTGGTGAACTGACATTTAGAAGAGAAATCAGAGGAAGGTTAATGTGACAGATGGAGACAAATACTAAGAAATGATGGAGGGCTTATCCCAGAAACACTAGCGTGGTCAATTTAAAAGCTGTTACTTGGATAAATTCCCCTTTCAAGTAGTGAAAGATGTTTGATTAAAGCTGTGTAGGTGGCTAAATTCTATTCTGTACAGCTCTATCACTATTAGAGATAGACCGTTTGTTTCATACCAGAGAGAGGGCAAGAAAACCTGTCTGCTGAATTAGAGGTAACATGAGTTAAAATTGCGAGTAAATCGCTCCAATTTACCTTGAATTTCTTTATATATTTTTGTTAAACACTGCATATTATTGCCATTTGAAAATAGGTTTTTCATGCTCCACACCACTGAAAAGATGTGCTATAACATTACAATGAGCTCTTGCTCATTCATGATTTCAGTGGTCTGCTCAAAAAACAGTCATAGGAGATGGTCTGTCCCTCCTATAGCTCAGAGTGGTGGTGGCTGTCTCTCAGCAAGTCCTGGATTTGCCTCAGGAAATCTCTCTTGTCCTCTTGCTTTGTGCTGTGAGTGTCCATCCACTGCCAGGCAGGTGTGCTTTTGTGTGGTACCTATGGAGGAATGGTTTGTTTTGCTCTACAGCTTTCTCAAGACAGAGAAATATTAGGGAAAGGATTCTCTGAGATATGGGATTGGTTTGCTTTGATAAAACTTCACCTATGAGCCATACTTGGACCTGTTGGAGCACCCAGCTCTCCCTGAGCCCAGCACAGGGCAAATAGGCTTTCTCTGGTGACCCAAGGGCACAACCTGTCTCGTGGCACCAGTGGCCCTGGCACGAACAGGCGTCATCTGTCAAACATAAGCACATAAAGCTGTTGACAAACACAACGGCACAAAGAGTATTTTTAGGGGCTTCTAAGCCTTGCAATTGTTGAATAATGATAGGAATTAAGAGCAATGTTGCAATAGCTGTGATTGTCAGAGATAAATGTAAGTCATCATTAATAGTGAGGTAATATTTCTTCCTAGATTGGCTGATGTAGCTGGGGAAAAAAAATTAGCCCAGATGAACCCCAGGGAGCAGAAGCCCTTCTTCTGGTTGCCAGGTTCTGTTTCAGACCTTGATCACAGCCCAACAACCAGTCTACTCTTTTCTAACTGAATCAGTGAATGTAAGGAGAGATGCTACTTCTGCTAACAACCCTCATCTAGCTAAAGTGGAGAAATCAGATTTGCAGCTCTGGGATAGGCTGTTTGTGAATAGCTCTGATTCTTTTTCCTGCTGTGCAGTGACCTCAGCCAACACGAAGTGCATAGCTCTCACTTACTAACCTGTGAGTCTAATTGGTATTCTGTAAAAGTCCTCACAATGCCTTTTAGTTAAAGCAAATGTCAGAAAACACTAAGTCCTGTTTTCTTTGTGAAAATTCCTCCAAAGGAAATTGCAAGAACCCCAACCGCACAAGCGCTACCTCTCAACACAGGCTGCACATCCAAGTACTTAATTTGGACTTTTGAAAGAAGGGCTGTGCAATACAAGCTTCAAGATGTTTACTTTCCTAAGTCTCTTTCTGGCCAAGAAGAATGACTTAATTCACAGGGTGGTCCAAGCTTTGTTTTGTGTTCCTGGAGCCCAGATGCCCATTTGGAGACTCCCCTCGTGAGCCGTGTGGACACAGCACCTCCCTGAGCTGAGGGTTTGGCTGCACTTAAGCACCATGAGGAACTGCTGGACTTCCCCCAGGGTGCAAACAGCTGCTCCCCATCACCTCCCATCCCACCACACAGTCACAGCAGAGGCACAAATAAGACAGATGGAGTCAGCCCACAGGCTGGATTTGGCCTCCAGCTGGAGCTGTCTGACTTCATAGCTTGGAGCTAGTTAAGCTAAGGATTGATTACTCGGTGGCACTTTTTTCTCTAACGACATTAATATCATCTGTGAAAAGCATGACAGTTTTACTCTGATGGCTACTCTGTATCTTATCTAACTTCAGATTCCTGCAAGTTAGGTGTTGAAGCCTGAAGTGATCACCCAAGGCTCCCTGTATAGCTGATGCAGGGAAATGGGCATCTCCAGAGGGTCAGTAGTCTTATGTCTTTGCCACCCTTTCTTCTGTGTTTCCTACAAAGGGAATAAAATTCTGCCTGGCCCAGGCTTGAACACTTCAGCATTTAGATACCAAACTTAAGGCAGATGAATCTCCCACTCATTAAGGCAGATAACCAAATTAACTAGAAAGTCTCACTAGCCCCTTTCTCCAAAAACTACCCTCTCAGAAAGCTGGTAAATAAGTAGGATCACCACTCAAAAAATCCTTCTGCCCTATATGTGCAAAAATAAAGATTACCATCTCTGGAGTATGGTGATTTTCTGGCCTGTTTCTGGGACAGCCTATTTTCCTGTACTAAAGAGCTTTCCTTTTATAAGAAGGGGTAGCAAGCCCCCACCAGATTTTCCTTTTCCATCCCTTTTAAATAGGGAAGCAGCACCTTCAGTGAGCATGGGGATCCCTATGTCCCCCTCGGTGGTCCATCACTTGCCAAGCAGGTCTGCAGTGCACCCCAGCTGAGGGGCCCACTCCTCCCAAGTCTTGTCACAGAGCCTCCAATACACAGCCCTGCTTCCCTCACCTGAGAGCTTCTTTCCAGCAATTTCAATGGAAAAAACTGGAGAGAAACCCTGCTCACCTCAGTACTTCTATTTCTCCCTCGTTGACAAGAGAGCTTTCAGACGGTGGACAGGTATTGAATTTCTGTGTGCCTGAGCCATGTGCAGTGCAAAGCAAGGTTAATAGATTTTACGGCCAGAGGGAGTATTCTGATCACCTCATCCAACCTCCGGCATCACACAGGCCAGAGGCAGGAGCTGTAATTACACCAAGTTTCCAGTAGAAATGAAAGAACACAGTCTGGACCCAATTGTCCTGCCAATCACATCATCCCACGAGTCCCCAGATTCTTTGACCCTCAGTAATTTTGCTGAGGAGAGTTTATAATCACAAGGTGTCTCAACATGCAGCTCGCGTCGCGTGCAAAAGAAGACTGACGTGCTCAGCTTCAGAAGAGGAAGAGAAGAAATCCACGGGTATCTTCCTGCAAGTGGAGTTTTTCACTTGCTTTTTACATTTTTTTCTCCACACAAGCCTAAAAATGCAAAAGGTAGGTGTAGCTTTCTCCTTCCCTGACAGCTCTTTACAGCTGTTTACAGCTGTGCTACACTCTCTCCATCCAAGAGAAGCTGAAGGGTAGCATTTCTTCTCCTGCCTGGCTGCAAGGCAATTAATAGTGGCTATTGGCCCCTTGACCTCTTGTCTGGTGATGTGTTTCCAAATGCATTTCTACACAGTTCCAGGACACAAATACCCCCTAAGACAAACTCAGAAGACCTAATTTGAAAAGTATCTAGAGGGTAAGGAAGCAGTTACCAGACAGATTTATTGCTGAGTTTTCCTTCTGTTCAGATATGTTAATAAAATGCCATTCTGGTTTAAGGAAACTTGGACCAGAGAGTGTTTAGACACGACTGCAATTATTCCTTTTTGCTGGCCTCATGTAAGCTTCTGCATTAATGAGGGATCATCTCTATTTGCACCAGTTCGCCAGCAGCACGACCAGCAAGCAATTAAATTCTAACGAGCACAAGGCTTGCAAGAAGACTCTCCCTGCACACAGACAAAGGTTGCTTGGGCTTGAAACCAAGCAGGGGGATGTAACTCTCCTTTTCTCACCCAGCCAGCCCCTAATAGATATGGATTTTTTCCCAGTTAATACAGTGGCATGCCCTTATCAATTGCTATGTCATCAAGTCCTATGGAATGTGTAAATTCTCCCTCTGCTGGAGTGTAATCCTATTTGGCAGAGCATTACAAGGGCTGTACCAAGAGTGATTGAGAGGTCGCAGCAGAGAAGGAGAGGACTTTTGCCAGGGTGTTTTCAGCTGCAGGGGCCAACTTGGCAATTTTCTTATCATCTCCTTCCATTTCTGTCCTCTGACATTCCAGCTTGGTGCTTAGCCACCATTTAGAGCAGGTGTAACTCTCCTTTCTGGATTGCCCTGATAATACTCTCCGAAGCACCTTTGGCAGTGCCAGGCTCCCTGAAGAAGGCAGGAAATCTGCCTGCCTCACTTGGATGATCTGGAAAGAGGTGAGCTTTCTGGAGAGTGATACTGCTCCAAGTGCCCCTGGGTATGTCAGTGGCTCAGAGATGCCAAGTGCAGTCCAGTACTGAAACACACAAACTCTCCCCTTTACGTGCTGTTGTTTTTGTGTTACTTTTTAATGTTTCAATATGATATGGCTCGTAAATCTTGAAAGGATGATTTTTAAAGTTTCTAAGATATAGAAAAGCATTCATAAAAACTTTATTACTTTCTTTTTAAACTTGCCACTTTACCAGTAGCTGAATTTCCAGGTGAATTACTTTCCTATAAAATGTCATACTAATAGTAATGCCTATAACTCCCCAAGTCATCTGTTCCTTTCCTTTGTCCAAGAGGAACAGTTACTTAATTTGGTTTTAAAGACTCCCGGTGGGGCCTGTGGCATGTCTCCCCAGATGATCCTGTCCAGTGCTTCATTTTCCATCCTGTTAGAAAGCTTTTACATAATGCCTAACTTAAGATATTCTTGCTGCAATATGAACCCATTATTTCTTTTGCTTTTCACAAGGGAGAAGAAATTTTTCCTCTTCTCTCAGCAGCAGTCTTTTGCATATTTGAGGAATATTATCATTCTCCCTTCCCCCATCCTTAATCTTCTTTCCTTGAAGAAAAGCAACCCAAATGGAGTAATTCTTTCTGGTAGGTCATGATTTCAGGCCCTCTGATCCTTCCTGCAGCTCACTTCTGGATTCTCTCCAGCTAGGCTGTATCTCTCTGGGATGCAGTGCCCAGTGCTACACAAAGTACTCCAGCTGAGACATTATCTCTGCTGAGTAAAACAGACAAGATGGTGTATGAGTTTTCTGTGATGCATTTAGTAATTTCCAGAGAATCTACTTTTCCACAAAGAGCAATAAACTATCCCTTTGATCCTGATCCAAGCAAACTTTCTTACTAAAAAACTGGGAGAGAGAGAAATTAATAGAAATCAAAACTTACTTTGAATGTGTCTAGGAAAAGAAAACATTCTTGATCCTGTGCATGGTGCAGTAGATACTCTTACATAAACAAATATTTGCTGAAATGTACTGGCAGAAGAGGTTCAGGAAGTTAAAGTAAGGAGGTTTAGCTGCTAGTGAGGAATGAGGTCTTGTGTTTTCCCAGTGATCTTTGGTAGAGAGCAGCCCTTAGTCTCAGTTTTCATGGTTCCCAAAGTCACCACTGTTTTGGAGAACCCTTGGATATAGCACACAGCATCAAACTAAGCAGCACATCCAAGGTAGTCGTTCCTTCTGTTTTAAAAGACTAGCTTAGAATCTCAGCTTTTCTTCCCTTATACTTGTGTGCTTCTAATGACCCTCATCAACAATACGAGTTGACACATCCAAAGCTCAAAACAGTGCCATTTCAATAGGGATGAGGTTTCACCAGAGACCCTTGCATGGCAGCATAGGAAGGTGTTTCAGCTATGGTAAAAGGAGGATGAAGCTCACCCCACTTGCCCAGTGCTCCAGGGCCCTCACACAAAGCCTGCATAACGCCAGTCTCCTTTCCTGTGGAGACAATACTGGCACAGTGGCAGTGGTGCTGCCCAGCCCCGCTGATACAGGCAGAGCTGCTGAGCCTCGGCGCAGTGAGCAGCCCAAACCCACATCTGCCCCACCGTCCCCTGCCTGCAGCCTGGGCTGCTGGCACCCACAGCCAGATAGGGGTTTCTGCCAGCAGCCTCCTGACGTGGTCAGCCCAGAGCCTGGAGCCCTGTGTGTCCCTCTGCGGTTTGTGAATGTCACCTTTTAGCAGAGATTATTAGTAGGCTTTGTCTGACTGACAAGCACTTGTGTTTCGCCTCCAATCTTCGAAGGCAGCAGGCGAGGGGGCAAAGAGCACTAATAGAATTCTTCAATGTCATTTTAATAGGATCACTGCTTTGTGCTAGCTATTTTTTCCCCTCTTTATCTTTTCCTGTCCTCTGCAAGGCTCTGTGTTAATGCCCTCTGGTGATACTGAATTCTTTCCAAGTTCCTCAAAAAAAAAAAAAAAAAGCGAAAGTCCCACCAGCATTAATTATTGTTCCAGGAGGATATCTTCCCTTAAAGATGCAAGGTTTCTCTGAAGCCATCTGTCTGGATTTTCTTCCCTTGGGACAGAGAACAGTTAGCAACTCAGTATTTCCAAAAGGAAAATCGCAGCTCATGTAGATAATACAAATGACCCAGTTGCCCTGGGACGGGAAGCGCCGTCTTGTGTGCGGTGTGTTCCATATGCTATCCATCCACCTTCCTCAGTTAATGAGGCTCAGACTTCTTCATGCTGGTCAAGACAAATATAAAGCTCCCTAACCCTGAAATCACCACAGTGAGGTTGCCATGGCAAAAATAAAAGAAAAAAAAAACAGAAAAAAAAGTTCAGACCATCACAGATTATGCTAAAACCTGATACAAAGAGAGACACTAACAGTGCATTGAGACATGGAAACATGCCTGTGATGTTCTCCAAATTACCAGTTTAGATTTTATAAAACATCCTGTTCTGTTCATTTTTCTAACAAGATACATTGGGATTCTGCCTTATGGGAAGATGTTCTGAGAACAGGGTTGGGATACTGGAGCTTACTAATCATCTAACTCAAGTATTGATGTTGAGACATGATAGAAGCATAAATACTGCTCCACACTTCTTGTATTAATGTTTTGTGACCTGACCTGCAAAAATAAAAAAGGATATCTCATCCAAAATTTAGATCCCAACTCCACATTTCAGTTCCACTGTTGATAACCAGGCAGCTTAATTACCTCCCAGAGTGATTATGAGGCTGGGTTATTTAAGGTTTGAAAAGCTCTGTGGAGGTTCTAATAACTGAATGTCAATCAAGTACAGGAATAGCCATGTATGGGGTGCTCTGCCCATGGGCACAGGCCATAGGCTTGTATGGGCACCTCACAGCCAATCCCAGAAATTTCCTGACCCACTGTGAACACCTATGTCATGGAGAGCCCTTGGAGAGCCCTTCTGCTCCATGTGAATAGCATAAATTGTGGATTGTGCCTACTGCAGATTAGAAAACTAAGCTTAGAAACCTAAACTGTGGAATCCCACTTGGGCAGGGCTCTGAAGGAGAAGTGGACAGTCCATTTAAAGGAACTTCAGTTACACCTTGGTAGAATGTTTTTTTTATTCTGTTCTGAGTGATTATCCACAATCCAAGCAATAAACAAACAGCCAAGACACAGAATCCTGAAATCTCACAGAACACTACATCTCTGCAAAGCACAGCATTAGATCCTAAGACTTGAGAGATCATACATCCTCCTTTGACTGTAAGATATGATGTCTACCCTGTCGCTGTCATTATTAATGGGATGCTGTGTGCTCCAGCTGTTCTAGTTGGGTTCTTTTTGGCCATTTTTCAGTGTTCCCAGCCAGAGTCCAGCTTTGTTTCTAAACTGTTTTATTTCTCCCCTCATCATCATACTCGATGGTCTTAGCCATAAAAAATGGGGTTTGACTTCATCTGTGATCAAAGTTTCAAAGCAATACTGTTATGAAAAAGTCTGTCTTCAGAAAGATCAGAGGAAAGTGAACCCATGAAGGGATGCTGAATCACCACCTGTAGCAGAGAGCTGGGATAAAAACGTTACGAGAGGCATCACATTAGGTCTAAAATCCCTCCTGGTGTGCTCATGAGGGATAGACACTGAAAAGCTCCTCAAACGATTATGCACCGCTGTTTGTGCAGATGGAGGGTGCTTAACCCTCAATTACTGAGCAATGCACAGGACTGCACCTTGATGTGCCCTCACCACGTCTAGAAATTAGTTTTTGCTGGAGGAGATGGCAGATTCTGCTGCTCTGCTCCTCTCCAGTGCCTCCATCCAGCTCGCCCATGGAGCAGAGCTGCAGTGGGATAGACAGCAGTGGCTGCTGTGTGGCAACATCCTCGCGGGTGGCTCAGCTATCGGGAAACTCAGAGAGTGCTGCTGCTCCGCGGCAGTGCCTGCCGAGGGGGCCGATGTCCGCAGGGACCGGGAAGGCGTTCTCATGCCTCCTGCCAGGGCGTCTCTCCACCGGGGTGGCAGCCACCCACTCCGACTGGTACCTGCAATGCTAAGCCAGGGACTCTTCTGAGTCTGAGAAAATCAAAGATCCCTGAAGGGACTCTCACATACTTGCCTTATCAATTTGGATTGCTATTTATGAATACTCTTTATTCAATACAACCTCTTTTTTTTCGGTTTTAAGTTTATGGGTCTTTCTTAACACCACTAGCCCTTAGATTCTTAACTCAAGATGGTTTTCTCAGTCCAGAGGTGTCCGCTCCTGGTCCATGGTGCTCTCTGCTCTGTAAATCATGTCAGTCTTAATGCATAATCCATGTAGCTCATGCAGTGAAAGTAATCTATTTATGCAGGTGTTTCTCCAAAGGAGTGTAGGTGATACTAGAGAAAGGCATGGAAATTATCTTACCTCAGACAGGAACAGCAACAAGGAACTTGCAGTCCTGCAAGACTTTCACATGTCTCATATATTGGGATGCACCTGCCTTGCTACAGACAGGTTAAGCTGACACCTCAGTCTTCTGGATCCTGGATTTGGATCCAGGTTCTTTCTGGAGACTGATTAGATGTGATGTTTTTGTGGACAAGACTTCTGGATCTGTGGTGATGGGTGAATCAGAAGTGTTTACAGTCAGCTATTGTGACCAACATGGTGAAGATTTATTCTTCCCAAAGAACAGTCTTACAAAGTTAATCATATAGACACTAGGTTTAGGCACACTAATAGGTCAGAATGCAGAAAAAACAAGCTGCTGTCAGGTGCATTCACTGGAGCTATTAGAAATCTGTGGGACAAGTTTACACGTGCCTGCAGTGAGACACATTTGAACATATAAATGGCATGTGTATCTCACTGTATTCACAGAGTAGAACTGAACACCTCAAGTGCTGCCATTGGTACTTTACTGAAGCCAGATTACACCTCGAAGTACACAGGCAGAGTTTAGCGAGGAAGGAACGGAAGGTCCTTTTTGTGGAGAACACTGCCATCTTGTGCACAATTGCGTTTACTTAGTGCCCGGCATGTTTGTGAGATGATACTGCAGAACTTGCCCACTCTTCTTGCCTCTCATGAAAACTCCAGCAGACTTCAAGCCCTTGAATGGAGAAGTATCCCTAAACAGCATCAGCGGTTCCAGTCCTCAAGCAATGCTAACAAGATCTGAACTGCTTCCTGGGCTAGCACGTTTTTCCTTTTTGTCTCCCCAGGACCTTCATTAAGTATATTTAATGGAGAAAGCCAGCTGCATCAATGAAATCAATAAAATGGAAAACCAGGACTGACAAAGTTCTACAGAAGTTTTTGTTCTTTAACAATTGGAATAGCAGCATTTATCCACAGACCATGTGCATGTGCTGGAAGCCATGCAGACTCACAGTAAGCACAGCAACAGTAGAGAGCTCCTGTGCAGGAAAACCTGGCACAGATGGACAAACAGACAAACCAACAACTACTCCAGTTTAGCAATTGCCCTCAGACAGTGCTTCATAGCTCACTGCAGATATAAATTACAGAAAAACTTGAAATACCAATATATGGTCAGTAAATAGGAACATGAATTCTCCTGGTGAGGAATATGAGACCCAGACAAGCTACACTGTTTATGTAAGGAAGAGCTGCCACAGCTATAACAGGAGAAGCTGGTCCCACTTCCATGCCTCATCCATTAGTGTGTCCTCCCTAAAACACAGAGCAATGTATATCACAGCAGCCTGGGAGTCCTCCTGCAGAGGTATGTGACAGATCAGGCACCCCATCATTCTCGGGATTTCCACACTATCTTGCCATCCACCCTCTTAAATCATCTCCTTCATGCGGGAAGGTCTGCTCCAGGTAAGCTTTTGTCTCCCTGCCAGCAAAGCTGGAGGGTGAGCCAGTGACTCCAAGCACTCCCTGGATGCTGGTGGACCTGAGTACCCCACCAGCTGCTTGCTCTCAGCCAGGGTCCCATCCTCCCTCACTCTGGTTTGCATATGCTCCCCTTTCGATGGGGTAATGCAGTGAACTGCACCAACACTGCATGGGGACAATGCAACTCCTCTGTCACTGCACGGAGGTGCCCCATTCCAAGGGGTCCTTTGTACCAGGGAAAACTGCTTGGGCCTTTTGTGGGGACCTCTATGAAGGAAAGCTGAGACTGCAAAAAACTCTCCTCCTGCCTGTATCCAGCTGAGCACCTGGATCTCCAAGGCACTATCTGCATTTCAGGACAAGGTCCGGTTTCTTGGTTAACTCCAAGAAATCCCACGTGTTTTACACAGATTTGACTTACAGTTACAGCTGGTGTGGCTTTGATGATAAAGATTTTCCCAGTTGAAGCCCAGAGTGACAGAAGCATGCAGGTATTTTAGCTGGGAGGATGTCCATGTGCTCACTGGTTATCCTACCACCAGGAGAGGAAGAGGACAGGGGTTTGTGTGTTTTACAGAGGGTCCACCAAAACCCTTGGTCACCATTTTGTCACCAGGAGACACCTGAGGTTTTAAAGCATGAAGTGTCAGCTACTCATCAGTAAAAGGACAAAGAGATATCTTTTTTCTCCTTCTCCCTTTTCTAGCTGCATTCAGTGTGGGAATGCTACCGATAAGCCAGTGATGAGATTGTTACTCTACCATATTTAAAATGAAACTGAGCTCTCTTTTATAATACAACACAAATGCATAGGGCAGCAGCTAACTTTGAAAATGACAGTGTAGTAATGTTTTTAAACTGAAAATGCCATTTGACATGAAAATGTAGAGAGACAGCCTGTATTACCCACTGGGCTGGATCTGTAACATGTGCCAGATGCTACAATGCAGCTAGTGCTTACTGTCTTGTAAAACTGTATATAAACAGTGCCTCTCACCTGAAAAGATACATAGCTTTTCCTGAGCTTATGCTAAAGACAGCTTATTAGCAGGCAAATAATACAGCAATATTTTTTCCTGGCCTGAATTGCACATGATTATTTTTTACCCATTGATTTTACTTATTGAAAACCTGCCTGATTTCTGCTCTTAGTGGTGCTCATTTGCTCACCCCCCAACATTTCTCTGTGGATCAGAGCATGCATCTTTACCTTTTTTATTCCTATACACTGAAGTAAGGGAAGAAGTTTTCATGGCTCTGCATGAAATTTCCTCAGGGATTTAATGCTGCCATCCACTCTGCTATCCTGCACAGTCTCCAGCTACATACACAAAGTCCATCATTTGAGCTTCTCTCAGTCTACCCCAATACCAAATATTCCTGAATCTTCATCAGAATGCAAGCTCATATTCCTGAATCTTCATCAGAATGCAAGCTCTAAAATTTTTCTTTATTATCTTTTTCACCTTTACCCTTCTTCTCTAGCAATGGTCAGACTTTTCTTTTAAGCTTCCCATCTGAGCTCCTTTTATCCTGTCTGTGCCTCTTGCCCTTCATCTCTTCTGCTGTCTCAAGGGCTCTCACCTTCACTTTTGTCTAAGGGGGAGAAGGAAGACAATAAAAAAACCTTCAAGTTCTTCCAGGATGAGACATTTGATCTGGATTTGGTTCACCCCACAAGATCTGGTTCACATCCCATTCCTCAGGACTATTGAATTTTCTAGATAGAGATAATCGAAGTGAATGCACCTCAGTGGGAGAAGTTTGGGCATGTTTACCAGACAGGAAACCCAACTCCACATTTTGTATATTCTCCTGGTTTTGCTACATCCCACAAAACTTTGCACCACCAGCACTTTCTTGTTAAAGACTGTAGTTGATGCCTTAATGTGGCAGATTTTTGCAAGTGTCTGTGCTGGGCTTCTCTGCCACGGAGGCAGCCCTCACAATTTCTCTTCTAATCACCTGAGGCCAACATCTAAACCACAGGAAGTGACAGTCAACTTGGAGGATCCGGGATATCCCTACTTTTGGTTTAACAGAAATCATCTGTATATGGACAGATAATTAATGAAGTTTCCCAACACCCCCAAATGGTCTGTACTAACTCTGTACTAACAGAAGGATAAACTGCAGTCCTGCAGTCATGCAAGAAGGAGTTCAGTACCATTCTTTGCTGCCCTCCTTGTAAATGCAAGTATTCCCATGGATATTGAGGGGAGGGGGACCAGGATGACACATGCTAAAGCATGAGTCAGTTTCTGTGGGGGTAGGCAATGGCTGTCTGAAAATCCAATACTTGCTCTCACTAGCAAATGCTGTAACTTTTGCCTTTGCAAGAATCAGCTTTGTGTTTGATGGAATAGATTTTTTATAGGAGACATATTGCAGCAGAGGCTTACAAATATGCATAATTACATACATCTCATTGTCCATTAATAACTTTTATATGGACTGTTCTGCCTTAGATCACATAGCTTCTTCCTTATTTAACATTTGAAGTATTAAATAGAAACAACTTCAGAATTAGTTTTTATTTTCCTGACATCTTTATCAGACCTCAGTTTCTTCAGTCAGCTTTGTAAATTCAAATTAATATGATGAAGTCCTGAAAAATTTGGCATGTTGTCAAGAGATGAAATTTTTAACATGGTATATGAAAACAAGTTGTATTGTTCATCGTCTCCCACAGAAGCCTAGAGAGAGTCTCTTGCTGAGAGCCTCTTGCTGCTTGGTTTTCATTTTTAATGGTTCTGTCTTCTACAGGAGGGAATGAAGTTTTTTCCTGCATCACAAGAGCCATCTGCAAGTAAAGAGACCTAAGAAGTTCAATACTTCTTTTTAATTCTGTGAAGAGCTAAATACATCAATAAAATAGTTTATGCCTCCTACAACCCTTTGATGACTGAATTAACTAAATGAGATTGAAATGAGGAGTGATTTATAATGGGCTGAAATAAGAAATGAGTTCAACTGCCTTCCAAACAATTGACAGGGAATATGTTAGTTTTAGCAATGAGAGGGAAGCATTCTCCTTTGATCTCAGTGAAAGTAAAGTTTCTTTAGACATGATCCAGTCCAACAAATATGCAGCAAAATGTTCATATCAATGTGAGGGATTTTACCCCTTTTGCAAAAGAGCTACTCCAAGTTACTGACGTTTCTGTTAGAAGTTTCATTTCTCATTGCCTGTGAAGTAGATTAACTTCCCCAGATTTCCGGAGCATAAAGACAAATAATTCTGAACTTGAATTTTTAAAACAGGAATAAAAAGTGCACCTTAAGTTTCATGAGATTTGCTGTAGATCAGAATGACTTTCTTGATGAACTCTGCAAAGACAAATACTAGCGTTCAGATGTCAGGCTAAGTTGTGGCTTAGCATTGTGTGCCCATCCTGTGCATTGATTCAACAGAGCTGGATGCACACACCCAGCTTTCTCATGGTGAGCCATCTCACCTAAATTAAATTGCTCCCAGCAACGAGGCCAACCAAATATCCACCTGAGCATATTTGGGAAAGCAGGTGATAGGATAGCCACAAGGAGGAGGCAGGAGAGGCTAAGCTGAGCCCTGGGAAAAGTAGGACCTGGCCAAAAACAGGTACAGGACAGCACAGCCATTCAAAGAAATCTCTTTCATTTCACCTTCTGCTGCCACAGTCCTGCAGATGCTCCTGCCTATGTACAGGTCCCTGACTGTGGGACCTGGCAGGATTCAGTACCTGGAGAACGGCAGCTTAATCATGGCTTTGCCCTGCTGGTTCTCCCTCTGCATGTGAAATTGATGTAAAACACTGCCCTGCAGGTTTGGTGAGTCCATACTGTGAATACAAGATTGGGGGGGACAGGAAATCAGAATGCTAACTTCTCCAGACCAGGGCAGCCTGCCATGAACCTAATAAAACTGCTCACATGGCCTGGCTAAGCAGCAGACTTCAGACTTGCACCATGAAGAGAACTCTTTTCATTACTAGTGGTGCACTTACATTTCACACAAAAAACTCCAGAGTGACTGTCCACTAATGGCAAATCATCTGCCCCTGTCTATGGCCCAGGGTTACTTTTCCCCCTCCCACCACCCACTGGCACAGCTGCAGTGTGGGATGACTCAGGGATGCTCTCACAGCAGTGTGCAGGACAGTAACTCACACAAGCCTCAGCACTGTTTACAGGATCACTGCCTCTGATTCCTCCCATGATAGCTGAAAGACCCTTCTCACAGCAATGAAAAGTGAGCATTGATGTGACACTAACTGGTGACAGGCTGCAAAAATATTGATAGTGCATTTAGCAACAGTGCCCCAAGCCTTGGCAAATGAGAGTTCATGCTCTCCAGTTATTTTTTTCCCATTATATTGCCCCTTTCTGCAATGTGTATTAATTGGCTGTTTTGGTTTGCTATTTCACAGCCAGCTTCCTTTTAAGCTAAAGCTCATTCCCTTAACTGTGTTTCCACAGCTCCTGCTCTGCCAAAAGGTTAAACAGACCTCATTATCTGTTTCCTGCAGAGACCTAATTTCTACAAAAGGCCTTGAGCACGGCAATATGATTGGCAGGAAAAATAATAATGTTACAAAAAGCTGTTTTCACACCTAGCCAAAGAGTGAGAAGCATAGATACCATTTGAAATGATGCTCCATGTGGGTCTCATCAGCTGGGGAGGATATTCAGCCTCTTCTGGCTGGTGATGATTCTCACATCTGCCCCTTTCAGCATGGCATCCTCCAGTGGCATCCCCAACATTTCAGCAGATTAAGCAGTTGAGGATAAAAGATGGAGGTCAAAATGTCTCCATTTCTCCTGAATTGCTGTTCCAAAATACAGCTGCCTATGAAACTGCAAGGCAGCCCCTGCTGTAGCCCGGACAGCAGGGAGCAGGCACTCTCACCCTCTCCAAGGTAGTGGCCTGTGTAAACCTCCCAGGCAGACCAGGTCCGCTTCTTTTTGAGGAAAGACAAAACTGCTACCTGGGGGTGGCACAGTTATCATTCCCAGGCCCAGGATATCTGGCTCCCCACAGCTAAGCAGCCTGGGACAACCCACACGCAGCCCTGGTCCTCTTCAGGACCTCAGTCCTCCGGGTGGTCCAAGGGCTCACAAACCCCATTAGACCACACACAAAAGGGGAAGGCAGCTATGGTTTTAAGAAACTGCTGGAAGACGAGACTGTGAAGGAAACAGTCTGAAGTCCCACCTCTCCTTTTTATTCACCCCTAGCTTCTCCAGTTTCCTCCAAAAGGAATGCAGTCCATGTGATCAGAGGTCACTCAAAAGTACAATTCAATGCGGACAAGCAAAAGATAAGCAAAATATGCAGTGTAGGCTTCTACAGAGAGGAGGAGTTGTCCTCTTCCTAGACTGTATGAAGTTGTAGGTGAGCACAGTGAAGCAACAAGTCTAATAGCATTTGGGATAGTTCCCTGTCATGAGAAGAGTGCTGCTATGTAATAATATTCAGGATCTATCAGCTTCTATTGTGCTGCATTTGGGTCACTTGCTCAGGATTAATATTTTAGCTACTCTGCCAAAAAAACACATAAGAGAACAGAAAGGAGCCAAGTGAGACTCAAATCACCATTCACATCTCAAAGAGGAAGCTCTCCATCAGGATCTTACAACCTCACCTGAAGGAACAGTTAGTTGTTATTTGGACTACACACTGATTTGTCTCAGAGTGCAGGAATTGTGCTTCAAAGTCACTACAGCCTAATAAAATTTTTTTTAAAAATATCACTGCTTATTGAGTATTGCATTCTGTACCATCCACTCACAGAATCCATCAGTAATATAACAAAATGTCATTGGGGCAGACTCATTAGCAAAAGCTCTTGGAGATTGTTAGCCTTAGTGTAGAGCAACTGAAAGTGTAGATGGACATTAAATCCAACCCAAATAATCAAGCAGCTCCAAGTGTCAGCAGATCTATAATCAAGGTGGTAGTTAAGTTTATGTTCTTCTAAGGCTTCAGTTACTGTTACGGTTGCTGGAAAATGGAAGTCTTTAACATAGCAAGATGCCAGTTCCTCAAACATCATCCTCCTTCCCATTTGGCCATGGCACTACTGTAGGACTTCCGATGTGGTTGAAGAAATCAGCAGTTTCACATTTGAGCACCACCATCTTGAATTTTATTCTGCAATTAGCAGGCAAGATGGTGCCAGAAGTTCAGCCCTTGTGAAAGGCAAAATACTGCTGCTAACTCAAAAGTGGAGTTCTGGACTCAGCAGATCCCAGGCGAGGCCGGCCATCCCCAAGGCCTCTCGCGAGATGCCTGGAATCCCAGCTCATAGCCTCATGTTGTCCCTCTGGTGCCAGCACATCTCTGCAGAGGACCATGTACCACCTTCAGAAGCACCTGCATCGTGGGTACCCGCCCCCAGCTCCCTGTGCAGTCCAGGCTGTCAGAGGTCTGAGCACAGTGGGCTCAGAGATGGCCCATTTAAGTGCCATAAGCAATTATTTAAGACCAGCTATTTAGATTTGATTTGTACAATTTAAGTTTGTTAAAACAGTGCACTTAAGACCACTTCATATTTCAAATTTTTTTAAGAAGTAGCAATTTACTACGAAAATAATAACAAGAGACCTGTTTCTACTCATGTCTATATTTTAAAACTTTTGAGTAAGATTTACTCAGGCTTCACTATACAAAATGTCTTTCAGCATCTTAAGTGAAGTTGCAATTTTTAAAAAACAAAAATGTTTTTCATTTCTAGAATGAATGTCTTGAAAGGCTACCCTTCTGGGACTCAGCAAGGCCTTGAGGAGTGTCTCCAGTGCTTGAGGTGGGAACACTGGCTGCAAGTGCACTGCATCAATCCGGATGCAGTCACAGGAATTAGTCATCCTCTGAGTCACTCTCCCCTCTGGCTGGGACACACGCCCTGATTGAGGACATGAGCTGGTCCTGGATCTGCTTCCTGGGGTTCTCTTCGAGGTCTGTCTTGATGGCACCCGACTCAGAAATCTTCCACTCCAATTCTGTGCAGTGCAAAACAAGAGTCATGAATGTAGGAGTGCAAACTGGAGAAAGCCCATCCTTGGCTCCCCAGATGACTTCCCTTATCATCCTACCACCACCACCACACCAGGGCCCTCCTCCCCTTCTTCTTCCACACCCAGATCCAAGCTCCTGCCCCGTTTACCACACCAGCTCCAGCCAAGCCCTCCTTTCCCAGTCCCTAATGCTGGCAGGTCTCAGCCCAGGGCACAAAGTTCAGGGTACTGCTCAGCACCCCCCAGTGACATCCCCAGTGCCACCCTGCTCACCTTGCAACCAAGAGTGCAAAAGAGGTGATGGGTGCAGAGCAGCAGCTTTAGAGGCAACTGTCCCAGCGAAAGTGAATTCTACCTCCTTCTAATCATGTAAGGGCAGAAGACATGTTTGCACATCTATTGCCAGTGAAGGAATACTGCTCATACATTACAGCTGCTCCCATCATATACTGAGCTCATCACAATCACAAGAGGCAGGGAATAAATTTAATAAAGGGCAAAAAATTGTGGCAATTTCATTTAAACATCTGAATTATAGGTGTTTTCCAGGGATGTACCTTGCAAATAGAATTCACCCCTTTGCCTCTACATCACACACTAAATATTAGTTCCTTAAGACAGTAGAGAGACTTCACC
The DNA here is from genome assembly GCA_013398275.1 of Promerops cafer. NCBI lineage: Eukaryota > Metazoa > Chordata > Aves > Passeriformes > Nectariniidae > Promerops > Promerops cafer. The sequence continues at coordinate 107,138 of VZSE01015165.1, forward strand.
ACCAGCAGTAGGCCCAAATTGGACTGGATTGCTTCCCAGAAGTGATAGAAAGTCAATACAACACATTCAGCTGAAACCTTTCTCCTACTCCTGCTGACAATCCTAACATCAAATCTAATTTCTTTCAGATATTACAGCATAACGAACACAACCTCACACTTTCTTTAATCTCCAGTGGAAGGCCCCTGTGCTTAGGCAAGAAAGAACACATAAAAGAAAAGTGCAGAAATTTCAGTACACAGCTTTCTGTGATGACTGAAATAAACTGACTCAGTCAGGGACAACAGACAAACATATGCCATCATCTTAAAAATGAAACAAGGAGCCCTATAATCCAGTAGGCAGGAGCACAGATTGTCATGTCACTGCAGACAAGGGCAGTCATCCATGTCCAAGACACCTGAAGAACATGCATAGGTACTGTTTACCCTTTAATATATCCAGCAAAATTTGTGTCACCCAACACAGGGCATAAATGCACACACAAGACAAATATCTGTATGTTGGCCTATCACTGCTTTTACAAGACAGCCATGTGGTTGAGCCATAGGGGTGAAAAAAAAAATCTAATATCATTTTCAGTACTCCCTTCTCCTCCTAAGCCTCATTTCTCTCATTCCCATCAAAACAATTTTGCTTTTCCTTTGGAAGAGCAGAGATGCAGACACTCACCATCCCTTGTCAGGTTCATGCCACCGAACACCAAAGGCCCGATGAACTGAGCTTTGATGTCTCCCTCCAGGTACACAAATATCGTGGGCAGGTTCTTATCAGGGTAGTTGGGAATGCAGGTGGTAGAGATCGCTTTGATGAATTTCACATCTCTGAACTTCTTTGCAAGCCCGCTCATATGTTGATTTATTAAGGCACAGAGTGGAATTCTGCCAAGAACAGCAACAGACACACGTAAGGAGAGAACAAGAGAGAATTTAAAAAGTAAACGGCTCCAGAAGAAAGGTCAGAAACATCAGATTGATGACTTTCTGGAAAGACAAAAGTACCAGAAGCAACTTCTGAATACTTTTGTTGTCCAGTATTCCAGCATACAAAGGAGGTCAGCACCACTGGAGATTTTGGTGTGTGGTGGGTTTTTTGTCTTAATATATTCGTAATGCAGCCTTCCCTTCTACCCCCTTTATATTCAGGGAAACTGGCTTATGAATTTAAGATACCTAGAAATTGCATGAGCAAGGGCAAAATAAAAGCAAAGCTGCTCCTGGAAGATGGTATGCAAATGATGGTCAACACCTGGGAGGCAATTAGAGACAAAGAACAACAGCAAGTATTTATAACCCTTCCAAAAAATTCTAGCAACATAACAGACCTTTTTGACAAGGTTTTCTATCACGGTGACAGGACAGGAAACCTTGCTCACTCCATCTGTATGCCACTAGGAACCAAGCTAAATACACACTGATCCTTCCTGTTCACAGCCTCTTGCATTTAATCCAGAATAATTTCCAAAGCTTGGGTATTTCAGTGGCAGCAGCTACCTCTGTGGAAGCTGTATGGTACACATCTTGCTGTGTTGTATAGATGTATAAAAAAGCCACTTCATGTGGTAACACCATTCTAGAATGAAGTTCAGCAGTCTTGACTCAACAGTATTGAAATTACTGATTTGTTTTTATTTCTTAGAACTCCAGAATCAATCCTTAGTTGCAGAATAACTACACATTTACCTTGGAGCATTTTCAGCTACTGACAGTGCAAGGTTTAATGGTTAAAAACAAATTCTTACCCTTGTTTGTAGAGGTGTAAGACTACCCATATACCTTTTCCAGCTTTTGTAACCTCTTGAACATAATCTTTTCCCGAAATCTCCAAAATTTCCCCGAATTTATTCTTCATTTGAGCTGCCTTCATTTCTGCTAACCTTTGCTGCCTGAATAGCCAGGAATAAAAGAGACATCTTGTGAACAGATGCATTTTTTTGACAGAACATCACTTGAAGGAGCTGATTGAAACCTAGACTTCAGAGACAAATTACAAACTTCTTCTAACCCCAGAACAATAAAAGCAAAATGACACAGTAGATGCTCTTGTATTTGCATCATAGGCTAAAACCACCAACATGCAAGAAGTAGAACTATGTTTCATGAAATGCTTTTTTTGCTCATTTCTGGCCTCACTAGACATTTCTTCTGCAGATAATACACTACCAAACTAAATGGCAAAAGCCGTGAGAAAGGTTACGAGACAGAGGGAAACCAACACTAATTATGCAAATCTGCAGCACCTTAATCTCTTTCACACAAAAATTAGGAAATACTGGAGGTGATTTTCAAAGCTCTCAGGATCCCCAGCCATACACTCAGCAGGTGCACATAATCTCTGCAAAGCTAGGTTGTAGATAAAAGATACTGAATTCAAAAGCTATTATCCTTTTAAAGACACTTAGAAGCTCCACAAGAGACCACAAACACAACCACCTTTTCCCATCATCCTAAAAACATCCTTTCTCTTCAACAATATCTAAAAGCATATAAAAGAAAGACCCTCCAATTATCATTAAAGGCAAATTCTGCAAGCTGCTCTGACCTGTACATTTCAATCGCTCTCTCATCTTCCTCATTAAATTCATCTTCATTCTCTTCTAGTTCTTCCAGAGTCATGTCCTCGTAAGTTTTCACTAGAACAGAAGAAACATCAAATAAGCAAAAACCTCATTCCAGGATTAAAACTCATCAACTTTCATCAGTCCAACAAAATTTATTTACTCTAAAGACAGATTAATAGGACGTATGCGGTGGATTTTTAAAAATATTATCTTAGAATAATAGAACGGCTTGGGTCAAAAGGGACCTTAAGATCATCCAGTTCCAACCCTTCCACTAGACCAGTTTGCTCAAAGGCCCATGAAACCTGGCCTTGAACACTTCCAGCAATAGGATATACACAACTTCTCTGGGCAACCTGTTCCAGTGCTTCACAACCCTCACAGCAAAGAATTTCTTCTTAATATCTAAACTAAGCCTACTCTCCTTCACCTTCAAGCTATTCCCCCTTGTCCTATCTATCACTGCATGGTCTCGTAAAGTTGGAATTGCCTTTAGGAGCTGGGACTTCAGTGATCCTTGTGGTCCCTTCCAACTCAGCATATTCTATGGTTCTATTCTATAATTCTACAAGGTCTCTCCCCAGCTCTTTTGTCAGTCCCTTTGGCACTGGAAGGTGCAACAGCTCTCCCCCAAGCCTTCTCTTCTCCAGGCTGAGCAGCCCCAGCTTTCTCAACCTGTCGTTATTATTCCGACTGGATTTTTAGGCTGTTACGTGCTTTAGATATACAGATGGAAAGACTATGATGGAAAAGGCCTCTGAGCTAAAGGCTGCAGACTAGCAGCCTAGACTAGCACCCAACTATCTGCACAAGCTTTCAAGTTTAGCAGCTGCAGCACAGGCATGCACATTGACCTGGCAGGCTCCCTTTGCACTCTTCTGGTTTCAGTTTTCAAACATTGACTTCCATCAAAATACAGAGCTGATGTGAAGAACAAAGCTTTCCTGTGCTGGAAGAATCCATGTGTTCAGGAATGTATTTGTTCGATACCATTAACAGCTGATCACCCTGCACAGATGAAGCTTTGGAATCCCTACAGACCTGGAAAATGACACATTCCTTTACAGGCATATAAACATTGCTGCTGGCCATTTCTTTGAAAAAGCTTCCCCTAGGAGCCATTCCAAGGCTTGTTCTGCTGCTGCCTGAGTTGGCTGGTCACTCACCCAGAGATTTCTGAAGGATGGCAAACTGCTCCTCTTCCTTTGCCCGTTCCTGTTCCTCGAGGTTTTCCTTTGGAGGAAGGATACCTTTCTTGCGCAGAATGTCATTCCACTCCGTGTCTTTATTTGGATCCTAGAACAGAATAACAAATGCATGATATTTCTCCAAGGTGAACTTTACCACTTCCAGAACTTACCACAGTTGCTAAACTGGTAACTGGATGGATGGTGCAAGAAAGTCACAGTGCAAATCCTCCTGACCAAGGCTTCTTTCCAGCCCCAGACCTGCAGTACCCTGAAGACTGACTTTGTTTTATTCCATCCCACTCACAGCACATACAGGAGGTCTTGGTTGGGTACTAAAGTTTGAAGCACTGTAACCACTGCTGCATCTCTCAAAAAGTGCAATGAAAGGAGAGAGTATTAGCTGGGTGACAGGGAAGCATGCTGGCCAGAAGGCTTCCTTATAGACCCTCAGGAAGACAGGCCACCAAATCAATGGTCACTGCACCAGGAAGCACTAGTGACAAGACACGCACAGGCACAAACCTTACAGACCTAGCTCTCAGCACACAGGAAGTCTCCTTGATAGATTCAGGTCAGAGTGACCATGTAAGTGCTTAGAGAAAAGCAAGCCATTTCTGTCAGCCAAGACCATTGCTAAGGATTCAGATCTAAATCTATAGCTAGACAATTTCTGAGATTTTACTGTAAAATAATTGCAATAATCCTGCAAAACAAGGCAAATACACCCCTGTGTATTGTTGAGCTGAGTATGAGATTTTCCTATTTAGCAGGCAATTTTATTTTTTAAAATACAAGAAATCTTCGTGATAAGCACCCACAGGTTGATTGTGCTTCCTTGCTATCTTGGCCTAGGTCCACTTCGGAAACTGAACACACCTACTGCTTTGCTATAGCTTGTATCAGTACACCTTACACTAGGTCTGTTCACAGCCATATAACCATTTCTCTTCTCTGACTAAACTCCAGTACTTATGGACTATCGGGGACAGGGAGGGAGGGGGAGGGAGCAGAGGAGGAGAAGAAAAAGAAGAAAATAAAGAAAAAGAACAATGTAGCTCAGCAAATACAACAACAGAATTTTTTCTTTTCCTCTGTCTCTGACCACGGTCACCTTTCCCTCAAGCCCGCATTTACTATCATTTACTAACACACTGATGCAGTGCCTGAAACGGCGACCCGCTCGCTACAGCAGTGAAATAAGTACCGTAGTGGCAAAAACCCCCAAGAAACTGCCACAAACCCAGCCATGGAACTGCCGAACAACACCGCCACAGAACAGCCACCTCCGGGCCGCCCCCGCC
>VZSE01015165.1:112219-145527 GCA_013398275.1 Promerops cafer
GCTCCAAGTCCCATCCGACCTGACATAGAATAGCCATGCCTGAGCAGGGAGGTTGGATAGATGACTCACTGTGGTCCCTTCCAGTCTTTTTCTGTGATTCCTTGTAACTTTTCGTTCCACTTCACTGACCCTCTTTTTATCTGTTTTCATTTCATACACTGCTTTATTTCCCCACTGGTTTATCTTCTTATTTTCTTTCCCTGATCTGTTAAAAAATAAAATAAAATAAAATAAAATAAAATAAAATAAAATAAAATAAAATAAAATAAAATAAGCAATCAAGCCTATATTATCTATTCTTATTAGGCCTAATCAGCTGTATTCGTAGTATTGTTACGATTGGATCATAGCCAACTGATGTTACCAGAAATTTGTCCCTTGATAGTTACTTTTATTTCAGTTTTGAGTCCGTGTCAAAGTATCACTCAGAAAACACTGAAAAGCATGTCGAATGTGGTGACCCAAATCCGTTTGGGATCACCCCCCATTCTGTACAAACAGGCACCTAGGCCTGCTCTTTCAAAGAAGCGAGCAGATCTTTTCAGCTTCTCAAAGACACATAGCAGAGGGAAGAGACCTGCTCCTGCCTCCCTTCCCCTCCTTTTATGCTCTAGCCCAATGGACAGCATACTCACCCAGATCTCAGTCCCCATAAAAGAGCCCTAAAGAGCCTGCCAGTAAGCCTTAAGAGTGTGTTTGGGCATGCGGAGGAAGGATGTCAGCTCTGGCAAGGGTCTGAAATGAAAATTTAGGAGCCTCACTTCCGCATGTTACAAGGTCGTGGGCATCCCATTAAGAGCCAGTTATTCTGAAGTGGGCTGGCCACTTCCCCTGTGCTAACTCGGGGTTACTGAAGGGAAGGCACAGCCACCTTTTCTGCCTGTGAATTAGAAGAAATGGACAGCTGTGCTTTGAGAGGACATCAGTCCTTATGGTGAGCATTTGGACATGCAGAGGGTACCCCATACTGGTTGTTCAATGCCCTCAGGGGGCAGGAAACTCAACCTCACTCAGCTTAGACTAAGTGCTCATCCTTCTAGGAAAAGTGAGTGAGTGCCGCAAATGCCGGGCTGTGAGGCTCCAAGTTGGTGTCTGGCAGGCAGAACCAAAGGCTGAACTGTTCATGACAGTTTTGTTGTCTGAGTATTTTGCCAGAGCCTGGGCTTCCAGGAGTACCCTCTGGTTTAAATAGTCATCTTCTGTGGCTGCAATACCATTCATACCCATGGCTTTTGTATGTTGCTGGTTGGAAACTACTTTGAATGCCAGAAAACAAACACAGAAAGAGCATGAGCAGGAAGTGAGCACTCATTTCTTTAAAGGGTGCTCAAAAATATTCCTTTGCCTGAGGTGAGATTTTTGCCCAGGGGAACTAAGGAACTAGCCAAGCATCCTCAGCACCAGAACCACAGAAAACCCCGAGCCCCATCTGGGACAGAGTTACCAGAAGAGGAGGCAGAAGCCTAAATCTTAGGAGCAGCCCCATCACATCTCTCAGTGAGGCTCAGACACAATGTGAACCAAGCATGACTCTACCCAGGACACATCTAAAACAAAACACAGTTTCCCCCTCCCACCCAACTAAAAATATATTTACAAAGCCCATTTTCCCTATGTACTTTTTAAAATCAAGCTTCAGCAGGAAGGAGAGGACTGGTTTTACACGTAGCGTACAGACAGAAATACTCCAGCCAGAGTGGGTGAGAACTGGCAGTGTCATAGTGAGACTGAAATGTAGCTATGGCTCAGCCCTTGGAGACAGCCTGCCCTCTTCCCCCTCACCCCAGCGAACTTGCTTCTGAGCAGCTGTAATGTATTTCTTCATTTTGCCCCAAATCAGGGATTAGGTGAAGGAAGATGAAGCACGTGTGTAAATGACTCATTAATTATCCAGGTGACCCCCTGATGAGGAGAAAAAGTTGCTAATAAAAAGGTTCTGGGGCCAGGGAAGAGCTAGTTGTGTTATGTGGCTTGTCTGTGTTTGAGTGCAGGTCGCAGCAAGGCACAGACTAGGACAAAGCACAAATTTTTGAAGGTAATGTGAGGCACTTTTTGTTTATAATGTATTGTGGCAGATTTGGGGTTGTGGACTTCATGTTATTTTGAAAGTTAGCTACCTCTATTGCACAGTATGACTGTGCTGTGAGTAATTTAGAAAAAGTATTGTCTGGTAATAGGGATAAGGAGTTATAAGGGCTTAGTTTGTTTGGATTTTATTAGGGGCTGGGGTTTTTTAATTTCTACTCTTTTTCACCTTCTTTTCAAAATTTACTCTGATTTTTTTTTAAATAGTTAAACCTCTCTGTAAAAACCCCACATATTAATGTAGTGATGGGTATTCTTATATGTTGCAAACAGCTGTGCTGGAAGTTAACTGTCCTATTTACTTATAGACTAGAAATGTTATTTAAATGAGTAGTTTTGCTACTCCAGTTGTAAGTATTCTAGCTGGGCTGACTTTCTTTCATCATGAGGAAGTAGATGGTAATTTCTGTTCTTTAGTCTGCATTGTGCTGTCTAAATCAATTCATCCTCTTCCTGGTGCAGGAGACCTCCAGTAGTATTCTCATAGAAGCCAGAGAATACTACTTGGGGAATTAATTTAAAGCTCTGTATGAAAATGTCCTGGAGTATTTTGGCTATAGTGAGCTGCAAGAATTTTTCCATTTTGAGATTTAAAATGGAGGAAAGTTGTAACTTGATAGTATAAGAAGTTGTAATGCAGGTTGCTCTTGGAAGACGAGACAGGCCTCAAGTTAGCTTTGAGGTAACAGTTGTGGTGTTTTAAAAAAAATCTTGCTGAAGAAGACCCACTGTGCCTCAATCCCAAATACATTCCAAGTAGCAGGGGAAAGCCTCTCTTCTTTTGCACCCTTCATATAAACTTCAATAACCCTTGACAGGTTTTGCAATGAGATCCTTCTCCTAAAAGGCAGGCTGTAAAAGGGCAATAACTGTTAAAATTTGAGCTCTGCTGTTGATGAACTGTGATGTGTGGTGAGCTCTTTCCTCAAGAAAAGAATGAGCTTTCTCCTTGATGTGGAAGAGCAGATCTGACCTTGCTGTTGCCTCCTCTTGCTATCCCTTAGCTGTAGCCCAAGCACCCAAGTATTTTGAAGACCTCCAGCCCTCTGTGTCCCCTCACCTGTTGGAATGTCTGGACGTGGAAAGAAACAAGCAGCGGCTGGCAGCCCTGGAAGCGCATCGAAGAGAAGCAAATCAGCCAAGGCGGGTCTGCAGTTCCCTGTGGGTCGTGTCTACAGACTCCTCCGAAGGGGCAAGTATGCAAATAGGATTGGTTCTGGCGCTGCCATCTACCTGGCTGCAGTGATGGAGTACGTGACAGCAGAGGTCCTGGAGCTGGCAGGGAACGCTGCGCGCGATAACAAGAAGACAAGGATCCTGCCCAGGCACATTCAGCTGGCTGTGAGAAATGATGATGAGCTGAACAACCTCTTTGCCTCTGTGACCATTCCTCAAGGTGGGGTTATGCCAAATATCCTTTCTCAGCTCCTTCCGAAGAAAACTAATGGAAATGTTGCTTCTTCTCAAGAATATGGTGGTAGCCAGTGAAACTTGATTTTCCTGGTCGGGTCTGCACGCTTATGGATGATGGGACTCAGTATTGCTAATTTGTATATGTTTACTTCTTTGTAAAGTATTTTGCCTGCTAACTTTAAGGCATTTTTAAAGCATTTAATAAAGTTTCTGGAATGCAACACTGGTTTCCTTTTCTCTTTTCTCATGGATGGAAGAACAGAGAAAATAAAACTTAAAAAAACCAGCCTAGCATAGCACCTGAATAACTTTTTAAAAAGTCCAGTACATGCTTACTTTTGGAAACATGTTGCAGGTAAGTGTTGTGAAGCAGGGAGAGGAGTCAAGACACACACTGCTGTTCCTTGTGAACTTTTCTTCCATCTAGCACAGATTCATCGTGCAATGAGTTCAATGCCTCAGAGGTGGTTTAACTCTGCTTTAGAGGTTAGTAACCCTGTATCTTTTAAAGCCTTATTGCTCATAAAACTGTAGTGAGCATCTGCATCTCTTTAGACTGCTCCATCATTATGCTATGTCCCTATCAGGGCAAAGCATGCAAAAAGTCATGGAGCCATGTCTTTTCTCTTAACACAATGTCAAATACAGTGTTTTTCCATTGTACAAAGTTATCAAGAACTTGTGAAGGGGTCTACCCCCCCTCTTCTCCCCTCCAAAGTCCATTGGTTTTCCTCTATGGATCCATAAGTCTTTTTAAAGTGTCATGTTTGCATCTTAAAAAAAAAAAAATTACTCTTCCATATTCAGAGGCATTTAACTTACTTTGACTGTAATTAACAAGCAACAGATCCTCTCAAAGGAAACTTGATCTGGTGTCTACTTTACAGCATGTTCTTCCTCAGAGCATATTCACTGCCTTTTTCCTCTGTATCAGGACACTCTGTGCTGGGGCAACAGGAGGAGGGAAGGGTCAAGCAGAAGTTCTTGTTGAAAGAAATAGTTCTGAAGTAGTGAGCAACTGTGAGATGTGACAATAGAGATGAAAATTCTGTAAAAAGTAGAATGAGAGGTACAGACCATGAAGGAAAGAGCAGCATAAATGTCTGCAGGAAGTGAATGTAAAATTTATGTGAGGTAGCATTTCACAATAGAATAAAGCAAAGAATAATTCCCTTTTTGGCAGGAAGAACTGGGTGATACTCTTTTGTTTACACTATAAAGCTTGTCAAGCCCAGAGGAATGTCAGGATACTTTCTGGCTGTTCTGGCTCTGCATTTAGACCTGCTGTCCTGTTACTTACACAACAGCACTACTGATATTTTCTAGACATATTCTTTCTTCCACAACACTTGTTAAAAGTTAATGCAGCTCATTAAGCTTTGAACCAGCCCTGGCAGGAGCCACCAACAGATCAAATGTTCTGCTGCTGAAGAGGAAATAAACACAGTTATGGCACTTCACTGCTGCCTTATAACACATCAACAGTGAAATTATAGATCCTCAGAAACCTGGGGCTAGAAGAATGAGAAAAGTTGTTTTGTTGTGGGTTCGTTTGTTTGTTTTTTTCCTTAGAGGTATTGCCACTCTGAGAGGAGAAACATGCAGAACTCAGTTTTGGCACCTGGTTTTGCAAAATGTATGCTGAGGAATACTTAAACACTTACTGGAGTGGCACTAATTACACTGATAAACAATGATGCATTCATGTAATTAGAAAACAAGTTTTTTTTCAAGGATAAGGTCTCTCCTTTGATTATAAGGTTAACTCTCAACAAATATTACTGGTCTATTATGGTCATTCATGCTGTTCTAAACATAGGCATTGGGAGCAAGTTCAGACAAATATCCAGATAATGAACACTTGGCTTCTTTGGAAAGTTGGGGTTGTATCCAGGTTGATTAATGGGCACTCTGGATGATTTTGAACAGAAATGCACAGAGTATCATAGCAAAATGTTGAGGCTAAGTAAGCATACCCTTTTTTCACAAAGGGAGAAGATAGAAAGGTGTCATCTTAGTAGTGAAGATGTTTAGCTTCATACCCACAGGTAAGCCCCTGTTCAGTGAAGTGCTTAGTAAGTATGGAAATCATACCCCTAGGTCATTCTAATGAAATTGTGATAAAAACTTTCTTTAATGTAATACTTTATAGGAAAACCTCTTCAAACCACAAATACAATAGCAATCATTTTGCTTGTTCTCTTGATCACCAAAGTGCTCGTTTACTTTGACAAAACAAGACATTAATTGCATGGTACTTTTGCACATGACTAGTTCTCATGTCTCATGCTATAGGTTTCAACTTAGGTCAGTCACCTGTAGCTGAGGCTGGTATGTGGCTTAGTTACAAATCAAAGCAAAAAAAACCCATTCAAAACACAGCTCCTCTGGCATCTCTCTTGTTACCAATGCTGCAAAACACATTTATCTTGATGTGGTGTTACTTTCCTAACTCAGTTATGCCATGGCGCCAGGGTGTCAAGGAATACAGATGTCTTCAATAACACCCCTTAGAGAATGTGTGTACAGGGTGCTCCACAATTCAATGAAGTGGTGGGCAGATGGAAGTGTGGGGGTGAAATGATGCCTGGAAAAGCTCTTCTTCTTCTTCTGCCTGTCTACAGGACTGGGTGCCGCTGACGGATGTCTCGGTTGTGCAGAGTGCTTGTAGTTCACTCTGCACAGAGATTTGTGTGTTTATAAGCTTGATATCTTCTGTCACCTCCACTTTCCTCCTTAAGGAGAGGAAACATCCCGAGTTATGGCCTCGGAGAGTCTTGTCTTGGTGAGCACAAGGGATGGACAAAGTCTGAACTCATTCACTACCTGAGCTGGTCAAGCCCCGCTCACGGGGGAGAGGGGTAGGGCCTAGAGTGCCCCTGTTTTGGACATCCCGAATTTAATGCTGGCGTTGCCCTCTGGGGACGGGTCCCAATATTGCAATTTCTAAACACCGTTGTCCTCTTGGAAGGCAAGTGCCGCTCTTTTGAAAGTGACGGAGTAGTGAATTTGGGTTGTAATCTGAGATTATACATAGTCTGTGGAACTATGCAGATTATACAGAGCTGTGAAAATGAAGAAAAAGATGTTGTATAAGACTACTGATAATCAAAAGCTAGTTTTGGTGTTTTTTAAAGTAGCAGAGTCTCTGGTGTAGTTCCTGGAGAGGCCATGCTGCCCAGCAGGGTAGGTGGCTGAGGCACATCAGTTCACACCAGGGTCATGAGAGGAAATATGACCTTGGTGCTATGCTGAATGAGACTCCTGAATTTTGCTTCTTTTCGGATGGATCACACATGATTGCCTCTGGATGCCCTGAGGTCAGTTCATGCACGTTCTACATTTTTGCATTTTCTGCTGGAAGTTCTAGTCCATGTTTAGGTATTTTTCTGGTTGATGTTTAGATGGCTGTACTCCAGAAGCTTGTATTTATGTGTAGGCATCTTTCAGTGCCTTAATCCAGCAGGTACTATCTGAATGGCTGTGTAGTAATCCCTGGGTGCAGAAGCTTTGTAGTAAATATATCCAGAGTGCTTTTCTTTCAAGTTTGCCTTATGTTGTCATTCAGACTTCCTCTATTGATCTTTCAGCAGGTTGAAGGCTAATAGGGAGATGGTGTTTGGTGTGTAAGGTTCTTTGCACCAGAGACATGTCAAAATTTTAGGTGGTGAATCATAACCTGCTATAAAATCAGTCACATTTTTGGTTTTATACACTGGAAAAAGTTGATCCAGAAATGACTGAAGGAGACTATGTAGCTCCTTCTAGTTGTTCAGTGCAGAAATCTATCAGAGCAATAATGACAATTTATGCAGTCCAGCCCAGGCAAAGACATGTTTCTACCCTGTTTAATAAGGTAGAGGGATGGCAATTGCAATGTGGGAGTTCTCTGGAACAGGTAAGTAAGTCTTAAGAGTGATCTCCACATAAGCAACCAGTAGATATCCTGGGATCACTGCTCGACTCTGAAATCCCAGCAAATAAGTAAACACAGGCATTGATGAATGCTGACAGGAATGGTGAGTTTAAAATTAAGCATTTTATCATTCCTCTCCTCACACTTTCCTTCTTGCAAATCAACTCCACTTCATTCAGAGGTCAGTTTTCCTTGACCTCTGCCTTTCCTCTTTGCTTGTTGTTCCCCTCTTTCTTCTCCTGTATTGCTCTGTACATGAAGCCTTACCTATATTCAGCAATGCAATACCTCCCATGTAACATTCTCTACAGTTTCTTATTCATTCCACATTGTATTTTGTGTTCTCCTCAACACTATGATATTTGACTGTCTACAGTTACCCATCCCCTTTGCTGCAAAGCTGCAATTGATTATTCTTTACTATGTGCAATCAGTTCCTTTCAACCTCGGTGACCTGTACATATTTTTTTCCATATGTATCTTTGCCAAGGTTATTCTGAATGCTGACTCTGTCCTGCAGCGTTGCCATCCCTCGCAGTTTGCTGTCACCTGAAGATTTAGTAAGTGAACTTCTCTCTGTGGGAGCTGAGAGGGGAGTGAGGCTGTCCAAGGCACAAGATCACGAAGGGACCAGAGAGAGGGAAGTAAAACAACAAGAAAGTTTTCCTCTTGTGCTTCGTGCTCTGTCTCTTTGGTGAGCAGCATGTCGTGAGGCCGGGCAGCACTTGCTCCCCCACAGACAAGTGCATTTCCAAGTCCCTCGCTGGGCACTCTGCTGAGCAGTGCCTTGCTGAGCCCAGCTCCAGCAGGCCAGGCTTTTAAGGTCCTAGGCCAGCCTGAAGTGATTTTTGAGTCAAGTTAGGTTGCACGAAGGTGTGCACTCACAAACATTCCTGCCTTTCCAAGAGTCCACCGAGCTGTTCTTAATTAACCACATGCTCTAAGCTGCAGCAAATGGTTTCAGGAGTTGATTAAGTGCTACAAAAAAATTTCCCCTTTGCAGCTGAAACGTTGCTTCTCAGTGTAATTGAGTGTCCCTTCTTGCTGCTTTTTATGACAAGAGGATGGATAAGTACCCAATTTACTCGTCTAAACACACTCAGTACTTTGAATACCTTGTCATGAAACTCATGATTTATCTCTTCTCTGCCTGACAGTGAGAACTGAGCTTTCACCTCTTTTTCCTGCAGAAATATTTCTGTGCTTCTGATTGTTGGTGTCACCTGTGTCTGCACTCCCAAATTTCTGCTGTGAGTTTTGCAGTAGGATATTCAGAAAGAGTTTCTGAAGGCCAGAAAGGCCAGAGATGACCTTTGCATTTCTATATTATTAATTTCTCCTGTTTCACAGGTGACATTTGAATTGCTCCAGGGAGCAAAGATTTCCACTGAGCAATGAACAAGAGCTCTTCTGTGCTTCTTACAGAGGAGCCACAGTTACTACAGATATATGACTGAGGAACCTAAGATAGGTTCTGCAAATTACCACCTATTTATCAACCTTATTTAAGTTTCAAGGCCCAAATAGATGTTGTTCTTGAAACCTGTTGTGGATGAAGGAAGCCTTTGCTGACTGCAAGAGCACAGCGTGAGTTGCCTATGGTACAGTACTGTTTCAGCTTAACCTCAGCCATCTTGTTTACTTTCCCTAGCAGGATGGGGAGAGATTTGAAAGGGCAAAAGTGAGCAAAGCTGTGGGCTGAGATAAAGACAGTTTAATAGGTAAAGCAAAGCAGAACAAGGAATTAATTCACTGCTTTACATCAGCAGGCAGGTGTTCGGCCAGCTCCAGGACAGCCAGGTTCCATCACACCTAACCGTGGCTTGGGAAGACAAACAGCATCACTGCAAAGGGGGGTGTGTGTGTGTGTGTGTGTGTCTGTCCCTTTCTCCTCCCAGCAGAGCATGACAGCATACAGTGTGGGATATCCCTTCAGCAGTTGTGTCAGCTGTCCCGGCTGTGTCACCTCCCAACTCCTTGTGCACCCCCAGCTGCCTCACTGGTGGAGTGGGAAACAGGTCTTGAGACTGTGCAAGCCCTGCTTAGCAATAGCTAAAATATCCCTGTGTCATCAGCACTGTTTTGGTCACGGATCTAAAGCAGAGCACCATAAAAGCTGATATGAAGACAACTAACTCTATCCCAGCTAATACCAGTACAAATACTTATGTAGAACTGAGCAAAATTTGATACTTTTCATCTTTGGCCTCTGAGATGAAACAAGCCAGAAGTGCCATCACAGTGCTTTTGTAATCATTATCTCTTATTTATTTGCATTGCCAGGGTGCATCCCCACAACTTGTATTTGGCTTAGTTGTTCCTTCCAGAGGGACATTCTAACTGGTTCCAGATACCTGAGAAGCCAGAGGAACCCTTTGGTAGCCTTTCCAAGGGCTAATAATTTCCTACAGGGTTTGACAACACACTGAACAACAGCTGTCTCATTGACGACCCTCATATGCACTGCAGGGTCTATTGGATTCCCCTGAAGGCATCCCTCCTCCCAGCTGAACCAGTGCAGTTGCATCTCCTCAGGGGCAAGTGATGGAGTTCTCACCACCTTGGAGGCCCTCACTCCACTTTTTCCATGGCCTTTTAGTATTCTGAGCCTCGAACCTGAGTACTCTGCCTTAGATGCAACAATTGCCAAACTCATTCCTTCTGCCTTACTGCTGGACAAACTTGTGTTAACACAGCCCAAACTGGGAACTTACCCAGATAAAACCCCACAAAAAAATCCCACAAAACAACAAAACACAGGTATCTCGGGGTTTGTTTTTAAAATCTGGTTCACGTGAGGCTGTGCCAGTATAACTGAAACAGTACTATGCTGTAGTAGCCAAAGAGAAGGAGGGATAACAAAGGGTTTGAGGAAATCAATGCTATGTTCAGGAATTGCAGCCTCATTTGTATCCCCAGACGCTCCATTTTACGATGCTCTTTTCTTCCAAAGGAAGTAACTGCTTAGTACTTTAAGTTTTGTGCCCATAAATGTCTCCATGTACCAAAACAGTCCATACAGTGCAAGCATAATTAGCTGCACTACATTTTCAAATGCATGATTTCAGAAAAAAAGGGCAGATGTTCAGAATATTTCTCAAAAGTGCCTCGTTTGTGCTTTATGATAGCCAGTAAGGCAAGGCTGAAAAAAATACCTCATCTGATCAAATAACATCTGTACGTAGCAGCAGCACTTGTTCCTCTTCTTTTAAAGTGCTTTGGATTCATCAGTTTTCACACTCAAGCACTTAGTTACTCAAAATAAATCATTAAAATGTCCGTGATGATTTTAATATAGTGTTGTTAAGGATGCCTGTTCTGAAATAATGGGAAATTACCTAGTCAAAAGGACAAGCTTATCATTTATGACCCTATTAAAGAAGATGTTATAAAATTCACTGTTGCATTTGAAAATTGTCAATACCAATGGATTTCCTTTGATTACAGCTGGCACGAGGCAATGCTAGACTATAGCCCAAGGAACCCTAGTATGGGCTTCAATAAAAAAAGGACACCAAAAATAATTACTGATTGCAAATTTATTACATGGAACAGCAAATTCCAGACAACTGAGCACATAATACACAACCAGTGCAATGGGAAGTCTTTTTCCTTTATGTAAACCAAGTCATTGAGCTGGTAAATGAATCCATGAACTTCACATCCCACGATATTCTGAAACAAATTAACACAGTATCATATTTTATGTTGAGATGTTGATCTGAATATGACTTAGTACTCAGTTCTGTACATCTGGTTCTTTTCAAAGTTAGAATTTAAAGAGCTTCGGATTTTAAAACCAGAAGATTTAGATATTTGAAAGTTTAGAGAAGCACCCAAATCTGTTATTTGTACTCAAACATGAATCCTTTCTTCTCATGCAGTTGTCTTTCTACCATGTTGTAACCCTGCTGACCTTATTTTAGAGCATAGAAGCATGACAAAGAAAACCACCCCTCTGTCAAGGGTGTGCACTCTAAGTCTCTGAGCATGAAAAAACCCTACATTTCTGCCAAGACAACTCTTAGTGGCGATATGAAATGTGTGTCTACATTTTTGCTAGGTTTGTAATGCTTCTCAGTACCTTCTTTTATCATGAGGCTCATCATTAGTGAAAAGGCAGAAGAAATTCTTGAGACTTTTTGCTGCCTACTTACCACTGCCTTCAATAGTTCTTCCATTTCGAGGCTGAAAAGCATAATAATTAGATGATTGTAAAGAAGCAAGGGATTACAGACCTATAAGCACACCAAAATACATCCCCATCATGCAGACAGGGTACTGTATAAAACTGCAGTGAGATTATCTTTAAAGCAACATGTCAAATACCAGGGGGATTCATGCAGGGTGGGTTATACCTTTGAATATGAGAAATTTTCATTCAGCCTCTGCCCAAAAAGCTAAGCATTCTGGCTCTAATTATTCTCATTCAGGATCTAAATTCATAGAGGTAGTATAGGCACATGCCTAAGAAAGAGCATGTAAATACTAGCACTGAAAGAACCTAGATGGACACACTAGAAATAACAAATAACTTGAAATTAAGCATAAATGACAGCTGAATTGGTACTCTGGTTACCTGATGTGACCTACTTTACAGTATTTTTATTTTTTTTTTAATGTATTGAAGATATTCCTAAAAATTAGTTTGGTGTTAATCAGAGTGTGTCTGAACCAGCGCACTGGGCATTAGACCATGTCACAGCAAGCCAATGGGTGAAAAATGTGACAGAAATTATGAAAATTTTGCTTTGGCTTTTCACCATTAAGCTGTGTGACTTCGCTTCCTGGGCAGGCCTTTCAGCCAGGTGGGCACTCATCTCAGGCACCTGTTTGATCTAATTTATTTAGCATCAGTGCACCTTGACAGTCTCAGAGATACAAGCCACATGGATGATTTGGCTCAAGATAAAACATTTGCAGAGGCATATCTTCAAACAAAAAGAAGTGTTTAATCCACCAGTACCCCAGATCTCATTAACTTGTCATCTTTTAGTCAAACCAAAGCTTTTTGAGCAAATGGCTCCCTAAACTTTCAAGCATAGGGATATTTGGCCTGAATTCAAAACAAGTGCAGAAAGAATTTGTGAAACAGCTGCTTGTCTGAGCATACAACAATGTCTGAGATTCAGAATCTTTAAAACAAAGAGATTCAGATACCCTGAAAAGGAAGAAAGGCCGCCCCAGAGTTCCATGACTGTCCTATAAAATCAAACACAAACAATAACAAAATACTTTAAACTCGGTTCCATAGATCTGTTGCCAAATTTTACCATTCTATCAGAGTATCGGTAATCTGGGGCCTTTTTCAGCAGCATGCAAACAAGATGTTGATAGTCCCCAATGCCCATTCATCTGGAATGGTGATTAAAAATTAATGCCTGAAGGACATTGTGTCTAGTGTAAATAAACAAGGTTACCATAATTAAAGAATCACAGGGTGTAGAAGAGATATAAAAGAAAGCTTTACACGTAAGGTATAAGCAAGGTCAGCACAGATCACTTCCCAACCACTGAAAAAACCCAAGCTGACTTTAAAAGAAACAAGGAAAGGGACATACTTCCCTATCCACTGCTACTGCCACTGCTTGTCTTCATATTTACATACCTTCTTTGAAAACTTTGCAGAAGCAATCTGTGATTCCTGCAAGTGGACACTGTAAGTTAATCAAGATGCCGGCAGGTTTTGGTTTGTTACAGTGACCCTCTAGTCCTGATGAGGTTGGTACACTCCGTGTGAGAAGAGAGATAACCTTACACTTATCAGAGACAGATGTAAGAACAGCAGCAAATGGATCTTTTTAAAGATTGATGTGAAGACTTGCCTGGAAGTTACTCCGTTCATTACCATCATTCAACAGGCTTCCCCTGCTGTACAGCAAAGTGCAGCCATGCTCTGGGGGGTGAAGAAGAGCTCAGCCTGGAGCTCCACTCCTCAGGCTTGAATTGTACTGATAGCTCTTACCTTGTTAAAATGGGGCTGCTCTTCACCTTTCAGACTGCCCTTGGTTTTAACCCAGGAAAGATTGCTGGGTTTAAGCCTTCCCCTGCACTCTTTATTCTTCAGAAAATTGCTCGTTTTTCTGCTCAGCCTTACTTCAAGGAATAGAAATTTTCCCCATGACTTTATGTGAGCAGACTAAGTTCAGCATGTGATGCAGCCCTGAACCTGCAGCCTGGTTTGGGAGCCCTCCTGCCCATGACAGAGCTGCCAGGCAGTATGCTCCCAGCCTGCCAGGGATAGGATGGCTGTGTGCCACAGCCACAGTTGTATCAGTGAGTGGGTTTAGCTACCTGGAATGGGCTTGAAAAACAAACACATGTAATGGGCAAGAATGTGAAGACAGGGTGAGAATGCAGAAAAGCATGTGGATGGGAAACTGCAGAGAAGGAATTCTAAAAGACAAAATACACAAGCAAGAAATAGGGAATCGTGGTTCAGGGTATGAGAGGAGGATTTCTTTGGTTCAAGATGAAAGACAACAATTTATAGAGCAACTGGCATCAACTTACAGGGCTATAAAATACTAGGGAAGAAAAAAATGCTTGCTCAATTAAGGTGCTTTAAAGGATGCAAAGGAGGAGACTACTACAGAGAGACAATACGAATGCTACCTTGTTCTGATATGATTATTACACACCAAGCAAAGATAGAGATTGGCTCATGACAACCTGCAGTTTCAACCATCCTAATTTATAACAGGTGAGAGATTACTATGTGGAAGAAATATGGTAAAAACTGAGCTTCTAAGTATCTTTGGGGTGGAAATTTCAAACACACAGTGAAGTGATTGGACATTGATGTTAAATATTCTTATATTCAAGTCCCATTCAAGCCCAAATTGCCATGGACTTCACCTTTCACAGTGCTGAGGCCTCATTCCTTCTCTTAAAATACCATCTACCTTTCTCTATAGGATCTGTAACATTGACTGAATAATTTTTTTTTTAAATTAACAGAAATATAGAATAATGTAGAAAGTTAAATTCAGCTGACATTAGTAGGATTTCATAACTGTTTCATTGGGTTCACTACATACAGACTCATGTTTGTAGTGTCTTTTCAAGATTCCTTGTGGAAAAAGTAGGACTTCATGTAATATGAGATTTGATCAGCGGGTAAAACTTCACATAGTTCTTTTTCCATATTTCACATATTTATTTTATCTGCTGCTTTACTCAGACCACACCCAGAAATCCTATTGCAGATGTGTAGCTCTATTTTTTGAAAGGATATTGTATGAGATTCAGCTTCCAATCTTGAGGACATAATTTTTTGCAAAGTTAGCAACTAAAATAGTAACCAGGAGTACGACTCCGTTCAAAGGTAACAGATGATTCTGAATGTTCCCTCTATGGCTAAGCTGTAGGAGCATAAGAGTCAATAGTGAACTCAAAAACATTTACTAGACATTTACAACTGAAATGCTAGACTTTTCTGTCAGCTTCAGTATTGTAGAGTTTTGTGACTGCTTCAGGAAAGCATGCTTGGAATTATAAGCTAAAGACACTAGCAAGCAGAGATATTGAAATGCATTTCAAAATGCTTTCTATTATTTTCTTGAAGGATCTACTCCTGTTTTGAAACAACAGAAGACTCAGCCTCTGCAAGTAAATTGCCCTTTTTAGCATATACCTGGGGGCTGAGTGAATTTTACAGAAAAGGTTCTTAATGAAATGATGATAATAAAAGTGATATAAAGCAGAACTGACATTGAGGTGGATACTTATGACTGCACCAGCAAAAAAGAGCTATACTCAATAACTCCTCAACTTAATCTCTTTACTCTGAGTCAGAAACTCAAAAAACCCCCAAATGCAAAAAGACTATTAAAATCAGTAAAGCAACTCATACACCTCGGTGTTCGGCATAATCCAAGGTATGCTATTGATCCAATGTCTATTATCATGTCTATTTTTAATGTATTTAACCCTGTGTTATTCAAAACTGAGGGTCAGGTTAAAATACTGACTCTGACTGGAAGTGAATGTTTTCATTCTTGAGCTCTGAATTGGTGAAAAACAGCAGTTTCATCTAAATAATTTAAAGTAAGTAGGAATAACATGCAAATTACTAACAAGAAGAAAATCTTTTATATACCCTCCTACATCTCTTAAACCATTACATTACAATATTGTTTGGAGAGAAACGTCAAGAAGTTGGTCGTGGAGTGGTTGCTTTCTAAGTTTAAGAAGTGGGTGCTTTGAAACAAAACAAGCAATTACACCTTACCTCATTTTTCTGCATGCTGTTGAATATGGAATAACAGAGATCCAAAACAGTGCTGGAGATCTAAACAAAAACCAACAATACTTTAATACATTTACTGGGAGAATGTGGTGTACATGGTTTGATAGAAAACAGGCTTGATTCTGATCCCAGAACAATTTAGATTGAGCACAGTTCACTAAAAGCACTCAGTGCAGGGGAAAACTTACTGATGCTATTATGGCCTGAAAAATTATTTTTTTGTTTGAGGAGAATACACAGAATACAACTGTTGTCAATACAGTCTGGTGCTATAAAGAGATCAAAATCAGCCTCTGATATTTAAAATACATTTTTCTAGGCTAATTGTTCTAGGGATAGCTTTGGTTTGTGGCATGTTTAATCTATGCTCATTTTCATCTACAGACCTTTCGGTCAATCAATACTATAATCTTTAATCAAATACTGAAATATACAGTCCCATACTCATTGCCACAGAACAGGGATTTGCTTATGCGTGCAGCCACATTAGAAGAGAACTACAGCTTCAAAGGAAGTGAGGTGTAAGACACCTGAAAAACAGGCTCTGGGAACTGTTTTCTACAAATTTTGGTTCACAAAACCGTAACATTTCAGAGAGAAAAAAATCAGCACAAAATGTTCAAAATTTCCAAATACTTCCTGATCCTGAAAATATTTTTCCCCCTGCTTTGAAAATGACCCTTGGGCTCGATATTAAATGCAGTGCAGCTGATCTTTCACATACTGATCTTTTCTTTTAAAGTGTTTTTATGCCTTGGGTCAGCCTTGTGAAAACTTCCCTTTGCTCCCCTCTCCTCTGAGCACCCCAGAAAAAACCCATCCACCCACCAAGCACCGAGCCAGGACCCAACAGGACCTTTAAGTGCTGCAGAACTGTCCGGCATTTCTTGCTTCAGTGTTAGCTACTACTGGCATGGCAAGAATGGGAAAAAAGTGCTTTTCTTTAGGTCTGCATGAGCTTCACAAGGAGGAGAGCACATAAACCAACAAACTTGCTCTGCTCTCCAGAGCTGCTGGCTCTCTGGTGGAGGCTCTGCCATCTGCAGACATGGATGCTCCAGGTTATACAGGACAATTAGTATGTCTGTAAGAGAGAGTCTCAGCAGATCAAACACATTACAGGAGTCAAGTTACCTGGGGCTGATCGGACATTTCCATCCACTGACTGAAACACAGTGCCAGTTGCTTTAAAAAGTAAAGAATAGGCATTAACAGTGTGTCTATCATACCTTGGGACCTGTGTTTTTGCTCGGGAAGTCGGGGCTGGCTTGTTATTAGCCTGTCCATCTTTTGCTGACCCAGGTGTCCTATTCTGCGCCCTGCTGCACTCCACACCCCTGCCCATACCTGTTCCACCGGCCGCTGCGGGCGGCGAAGGGCGCCAGCCTCCCTTCTCTCTTTACCAACCCCCAGGGTATTTAATAAGGTATTGCCGGTCCCTTGCCCATTTCCTACCTCATTTCCCTGCCACAGACGAGCCTCGTTTCCCACCTTCCCCGTCTCTGCCCTACCTCTCCACCTCGCATCGCTGTCAGACGACAATGACAGACGTACCTGGTTTGGGGGCAGCTCCACACCGTCCCGGTAGCGCGAGAAAGGCTGCGGGAACCCTGCGGGACGGGACACGGGAGTGTTGGGATGCCGCGGAGCCCAGCCAGGACGTGGCTCCTCTAGAGGAGCCGACCCTTCCCTCGTTCTCTCGCGTTCCCCCTCCCACCCGGTGCCGGGACGTACCTGAGCCCCGCGGGAGGGCGCAGAGGCAGCAGGCGGCCAGGAGCCAGGGCAGGGCGGGCGGCGGCGAGGGCATGGCGGGGATGGGATGAGCGGATGGGCGAGCGGACGGGCGCTTTTTATGGGGCCTCGCCGAGCCCCATACGGAGCCGCCGAGCCAATGGGCGCCGGGGCGGTCCCAAGCACCGCTCCCGCTGTCGCTCCCGGTGTCGCTCCCGGTGTCGCTCCCGCTGCCGGACAAGCACTGCCGCCCCCGCCGCCCCGCGGCTCGGCCCGCCGTGACGAGAAACCCCCACCCCAGCATTAGGGACCCCGTTCTCCACCCCCTTGAACCCTCCGTCAATGCTGCTTCTCTAGAAGAGGTGACCGAGAGGAAAGTGAGAGATAAGAAGATGCTGTGCCTGGTCAAGTGACGGAGCAACAGAAAATTCACTTTTGTAGTAAGGCTTGCTGAGTGGAAATTATTTCTCCTCATGGCAGCTTGGGAAATAAAGTTTGCCTTCTAATTAGAAGGGTTGTGAACTTTCATATTGAACAAGTCCCATTTTACTACATTTACCTTCACATGAAATAAAGAAAGCCATCCACCTCTTAATTCATTTCATAGTGGGTATGGCTGTAGAAAAGATACAGATCTGCTATCAACAGAACGTGATTGTCCTTTCTTCCTGATCTAATCATTGGGTTTGACTATGGAAAACTCTTCCTTGTTTTCTCTGTGCAAGTTCTAAAGGCAATGCTTTCTAATCAGATCACAGACTTAGAAAGGCAGAGTCCTCCTGAACTCTTTTATTTAATAGACTTTGGGCCTGCTGAAGCAAATATATGTTCAGTTGTCCAACTTCTAACACAGGAGGGTTGAACTACATGATCCCTTCCAACCCTAACTACTCTATGATTCTATGTATTAGACATGCTTGGGAGGCAATGGCTCCAGTGTGGGATATGAGACGTAAAAAGCTGCAGAAGGTATTATTGTCACAGCATCCCACCTCATCTCATAATGTCCCTCAATGGCTGTGCTGCTCACTAAAAGGATGATGGCAGGACTGTTCCTGGTGGGAGCATCTCAGAACAGTCAGGGAGGAGACACTTGCTTTCTCACAAAGAAAAGGGGAGCCAGACTTCATCGACTTTGTCAGCTACACAGCTGTGTGTCCTGAACATGTACAGAGGCACAGGAGCAGCCGAGTGACCCCAGCACCATTAGTTCACCCTTTGTTCCTTCCCCTGGGAAAGATGGCTGTCTTTGCCTCATCACAGCCTTTTGGGGGCAATAATCTGAGCGGGGAGATGTCAGGAGAGGTCAGACGCTGCTGGAGCAGACACTCAGTTGTCAGATTCTCGCTGTCTTAAGTGGAATGGGAGTTTCAAGACAGGATAGAATTCAAAGAGATTAGTCCCTCTGACTGCATAATTTTTATCCTCTGTGGGAGCTAAAGCAGATTGCAGCAAGTGTTGTGATGATGGTTTCTCACAGCAATTCTGCCCAGGCTTTCATTAACAAGAAGATGCAGTGTTCCAGCAAGCCCATAGCTCCTTCTTGCAGAGGCCCTGCTTTCTACCCAAGCCCATGAAATCCTGGGGTGAAAGGACTCTCTGTGTTTGTTAAATTTGCTCATAAAAGGAGGATGGTGTTTTATTTTTGATGGCAGCGAGAAGCAGGTTTGTGTTTGGTGTAATTTATTTAAGTCAATGTAGTAACAGAAATGTGAAAGCAGAGCCCCACTAAGTGTGAGCTGGGCTCATCAAAGGTAGACAGTAAAATGAAAGAAGGCAAAGACACTCTGAAAGATTGCACATTTTCATATTAACTATCTTCTTTCTGTCTTTCAACACTTTAACCAAACTGAAAATTATTGTTCACCAGCAGTGTTTCTCTTGCCCTGCTTATCACAGATCTTGCATCCAAATGACTCCCATGCTGCAGAAACACAGGATCTTTGAGAGCCATTATAGATTCACTAATTACTATTTTTTTTAATATTTACATATGAGATATCAATCCTTTTAAATCCTAATAATTTGCTATCTTTTTAGAAGAGAATATTATTAAATTATGACCAAATTGCTAGTAATAGTTCACTGTAATGGGATGTGGTTCTCTGGCTTTCCCTATTTGCTGAGAGAAGCAGAGTCTTCTGCTTTCTGCCTGTTATATGGTAGCCTCTTTCAACTTTTTTAAACACATTTGAGTTTAGGAGTGGGATTTTTTTTTTTTTTGTAATAGCATGTGATCAAGTTGGGTAGGTAAAATCTACTTCTACCTTACATAAAATACTGGATGCTACCTTTCATTCCTCCTTCTCATGCACAATAAACCATCTGCTGCTTTATTTTACCCTTTACCAGGGAGTACCCTAAGTGTTCTCTGTGCCTTCTTTCAGCAAATTTTGCCTACAGTGAAGCCCATGGAGCTATTCATTTGCATCAAGTGAGGCTTAATACTTGAAGATGAGAAAAAATTAACTCATTTAAGCTCGACTAAAAAAAAATCCCAACTTATCTCCTAACTGAAAATAGTATTTTATCACAGCTGTGCAGTATGAGAGAAGGATGGGGAAAGTGTTGAAAACTAAAATTTCAAACACATGAGGGTGTTATATTGTGAACACATTCAGCTTCCTTAAATCAGAACTTTCTTTGCTGCTGGATGTTTCATTTCAAAAGTGTTAGCTAAGGTGCAGCCAATTGATATATCAACACCAAGCCACATTAATGAGCCATACTTCTACTGCATAAATAAAATTCCTCTTTTAAGGTCCTGGGCTCTCCGCATGAAGAGAAAAATAGGGTGACTTTCAATGTCCTCAGTGATTCACAAGGGAGTTAAAAACGAAGCTTTATCAGGGAGTCAATGAGAAACAAGAGGATTTTTTATTGTGAGTAAGGAGTCTTGGCATATATTTAGCAACAGCAATATTATGACACCCATAATTTTAGAATAAAACATGCTGTGATTGATAAATGAATAAGAAGAAAAATTGGATCAGTGGGCAAAAAGAAGGTGAAGGGCTGGTTTCCTTTTTGTAAATGATTTCTGCAATGAAATCAGTAGTTATTGCAGACAGCAAGGACAGAGTGCAAAATGTCACCACTGAGCAGCTCTTGAGTGCATCCCAACTCATCCAAGCCACTTCTGCTTGCTCATGCCTCTCCCCCTCCGCAGCTCAGCAGTACTTTGCACAAAGCCTTATCCTGCTCTGAGGGCTTTCAATACCTCACCCACGACCTGTTTGGAAAGATGAGGAAAGCTGCAGGAGATGGAGGGTATTTATTAGGCAAACCTGCGACAGAGCCTGCAGACAGCTCCCATTGCTCATCTTCTATTACATATGACAGTGCCTACTTACGTCGAATACAAGGCTGTCTTTGATGTGGTTTTAGTTAATACTCATTTACCTTTCCAGAACAGACAAGTGGTCCAAACAATGGGAGCTTGTCTCATTTTTGTTTTTACATGGGCAAGGCTCTACTCGGCACTCAGAGCTGTGTGCCCAAACTTTGCTTTACCAGCACATCTCACACTCTTGTAAAACTGACATCTGCTATAGGTGCTGATTTGGTTGTCAGAATGTCACGTAGTACAGAGCAGTCAATCTTATGCTTTTGTTTGTGGTTGGGTTGCTGTACTTTACAGCTATAAAGCCACAGTTGTAAAGTTGAGTAGGCCAGCAAGTAAATATTTCAAGAGGATCAGTTAAAAGCATGTCCCACTGGGCAGGAGTTCAAACACAAGAGTTAACCAAGAACATAAAAATGGAGGACAGATGCTAATGATGAAGCTAGACCAGGAATCTGAATATTTGCATTCTTTTGGATAGTTTATTGGCTAATTTTTGGAGAAATGTGATTTTATGTCTGCTACATTCAGCCAGAGAAATGTAAATTCCTCTGAAATGGAGCAATTTGCACCTACCATGTTGTGCTGTGTGGAAACAGTGCTGTAGCAATGGGCTATATTTGGCTACAGTGGGATAAAGGATCAGTATAATTTCTAGATTTTGAGACATTTGAAAAGATCTTTAACCTGGAGCTCTGACTTGGCTTAATTTTATTTGGTGTTGCCCCAGCTGGATAGGGAAGCAGTATGTTCTTCTGCTTAGGCAACTGGTGGGATAACTCAATCAATATCTGCAGTTGAGCTTTCATCAAGGATTTGTCCAGAATGATTCATTCCTGGCATCTTAGTCCTGCCATAAATTTCCAGGTGGTCTCTGAGTCAAATGCTGGAGTGACTGACACGTACTTCACACCACCAGCTGAACAAATTTGATTTTAATAGCTGAATTATAATGCTGACACTCATTCATCCATGTGTCCTGAATCTGAATGATTTAATCTGTAGCTTTAATTTTCTTTGGGTATAGCTATATGTAAATCATAATTTTGTGTTTATAGAGGGATAGCCACAGTCTGTGGCCAACTTACACTGATTACTAGAGTAAAGGATTCAGATTAACAGGCATACCATACATCTCAGATTTCTGGCAAATACCCAAATCCTACATCTCCATTATTATATGACAAGAGAGTAGCTGAAAATAAATGTTTTTCTCACCAAGAACTGACTACAGGGAGAGCTAATCCCAGACCATTTTTACTACCTGGCCATGTTTTCTCGAAGATCACTCACTCTAAACCCACCAGCCAGAGAGAAGAAATCACCAGATTATGTTAATCCATTTCAGTGGACCCATCAACCCTGTGCTGGTGATATGATCCTTCATCTGCCTGACTTTAACATGATACATAAAAACCAACTCATCTGGGAAGCTGAGTGCTTAAATAACTGGAGCTCAGGCCTTTGGACACTCCAAGTTATGTGTCATTGATCATTGAGTGAGGAGCAAATAGTTTAACCCAAAGCTCTGCTTCACTTAGCCATACTCACCAGCACTTAATCCTGTCAGACATCTGAGTTCAGTGCCATTCAAAATGAGTAAGTACTCAAACACTGTCCCTTATAGTTATTGCTGAAGAGATTGTATTTTTCTTCTTAAGTAATTTGACTTACTTAGTATGAAAGCAATTAATTTTTCTCATTCCAAGTCAACTACATCTTTACAGAGTATTGCTGGTATTGAAAATGAAGTGATTGTTTCTTTGATATATTAAATATAATTTTTATGAATTGTTGTACGCCTTCTGGCTCCTGACTTAAGCTGTAAGGCTTAAGCTAACTTTTATGCTGTCCTTTGGCCAAAGCAGTTATGCCTTGATGCTCACTGGCCTATTTTTTTTTTATCTCATTAGATTATATCACTCCACAAACTTTTACTGTAGCAAAATGCAAAACTTTTCAGCTGTTAGAGCATTTTCTTGGCCTGAAAATATTTGAATTGTAAATTTCATGGAAATGACCACTCCTGGGTCTAGCAATCAGACCAGACTGTAAACCAACAATAAACTAAGAGCCATTAATACTAATTCTACTACTTGAATTAGGGTCCAAGCCTGTTTGTCAGTAGTGAGGCCTTGTCCACAGCCTCTGCTGAGAATTGCTCAGAAGCTGTTTCTCTCCACACGTGAGTCCTAGAGCTCTTTGTGCACAGAACACATACATCTTTTCACTATGGCAAAAGATCTGCCTTGTCTGCCTGTAAGCAGCTGTCCAGAAGAATCACAGGCAAACAAAAGGCAGGTTTTCCTTTGAGGGAACCATTTTACAGTTGAATGTCTTTTAAAAGCCTTTAATCTCCTTCTCAAATAAATTTGAGTGAGGTTATTTTTTTTTAATTGTTGTCCTTTCCCAAAGGTCTGTTTGCAGAAGAATGGCAGCATTATTTTTAGATGCAGAATTAATTTGTATCCATTAACACCCAATTTACATATTAATTCTTGAGTTTGGTTGCTCCATGTGGTCCAAACCTTGAATTAAGAAAGCTCTCCCTGCTTGGGGAAGGACCCCATGAATGAGCCATTTTGCTCACTTGCTCTCTGCTCTGGGAACTGTGTGTTGCTCAGCCCTTTCCAAGCCCAACAGGGGCCACAGTTCTAGTCCAAGATCTAGACACAGCATTAGACATAAATGTATAGAAAAAGACCTCCCATAATACAATGCATCACCTAGACAAGACAAGTCAAATGAGGGAGAATGATAGTGTGGTGGCAGGAATACAGACATTTTGGAGTTTCTATCCTCCATCTGTATTTTCTTTATCTTCTTAATAAGTATTTCTTGACAGCAAAATATTGTGTGGAGGAATGCTTTTGTGGACCACCCTCAACAAAATAGCCTGGTAAGACAGGAAGTTGAGTGTCAACAATGCACATGAGTGGAACACCAGAAACTGTCTGGGAAGATGCTTGCCCAAACTGGTGCTGCTTATAGAGGAAGAAGACCATCACCAGGATTTAACAGTAACCAGGAAATCAAAGTCTTTTGAAACAAACTGAGCTTGAAAAGAAGTGCAAAAGATGCACCAAAATTTGCAACAGAGGTTAGGGCCCTGGTGATGGTAACAGAGTAGGGTTTGACAGTGACAGGGGCCCTGCTCAGCACCAGCACTGCAGCACCTGTGTGCTGTGTGTGCTGGATTGGGGGACACAAAAGGCACCCAGGAGGGGTGACCCAGTGGATGTAGTGCAGATTCTGCACCTGTGCTCCAACAGAGCTTACTTGGTGGCATGAGTGTTCAGGGAGTGTTGGGAGCAGCAGGGGATCATGCATAGCCACAGCACACACATCCCCAAAGGAGAAAGTGGGGAGGAGGGGAGCCCCTTACCCTGGAGAGAGAGGTAGGCACTTGGCCCTCCCTGTGCAGAATTTGAGCATTTGGGGATTAGTTACACAAGGGTGTTCAAAAATACCTAGTTCACTAGAACTAGTGAGTGTCTAATGTTGAGGTTTATCTGTTGGTATAGCTCTTGAATATATTTTTCACCGATTGCTGATCAACTATGTGCTGGTAATAATTCAATAAACTACTTCAGTCTTGAGTTGTTTTAAACTATGAGCAGTTTTTCCCTGTCATAATTATGCACCTGAATGTCCCTCAATGCTAGCAACATTGTGCATGAAATGCAGTAAGGCCAGCTTGCTTTTCCCCTTTATAGCAACATATCTTGAGAATGCATCTTGTCTGTCTTCAATGGCAACTGCTGCACTATCTGCTGGCTCTGAAGGCTCCAAGATAAAGAAGGAATTACTGCAAAGCCAAAAAAGAAGGGGAAAAAATTGAGAGAGAATTTGAGGGAAATAATGACAAAGAAGAGAGCAGAGAGCTTATCCACATAGAAAACTACTTTCTGACTTGGCAGAGGACCACTTTATCCCTCATGTTTTGTCAAATGCAGTCCCTGCCTCTCTCAGCCCTACTACACAAAAATGTGGAGGCTGAGCCTCTCTATCATGTAAGTGGAGAAGACAGACATTTTTCTTCAGTTTAATTTGCTGTAAGGCACCCCACTCAAAAGTGAGCAGAGAACTTAGGGTTTTTACCTGACTTAATTGTTAAAGAAGGAGGAAAAGCCAAAACAGGCAGCCGCATCAATGGTTATATCAGGTACTTTTCTCCTAAGTACATGTCGCTGGGGAAAGGTTTAGCAGAGATGACACATTGGGACCACATCTCATAATTTGTTAATAGAAAAAGATACAGTGCAGCAACTGGCAAACCCTGTTTGGTTTATCACTGTAAACCTCAGAGATTTATGATGGCCAGAGGTATGTGACTATCATGAAGTCACATGAAACTGGAGATTATGTTTATTTCACTGGATGAATAGTCCTGAGACAGGAGAGTTAATTGCATGCAATTCCAATTTCCTTTTTCTTTCTGTTGACAGTTATCGTATTCCCAGTTGGCAATAGACTGTCTAAAGAAGATAGTATTTAATAGAATAGTGAGGAATGATATGAAGTTAAAATCAATTCATCTATGATGATTTACAGTAAGATAAATGAGTACAACATTAAAGAAGCCAACAAAGACCAATGCTTCAGGAGGAATAATAAAATAACAAAAACAATTTCTAGACAGTATATTAAATATATTTCCAAAATCCAAGCTATCACTTGAAAAATCTTTTAAATGTCCTCTGTTCTACATGAGAAACATATCTGTGTATCCAATTTCTGCTGGTTTTACATTAAAAGAAATACACATTCACTTTACAGTGTAGTCTGGCAGGTTCTAGCAATTTGATGAGTTTTTGGCATGAAACAGTGATGCTGCTGCAGTTCCTGGTCTTCCTTGCAACTCTGAAAGGCAGTCTTGAAGTAACTTCTGTATCAAACTACCATTATCAAGCACTTTTTAAAAGCAGCTTTGTTTTTGCCATGGAATCAATAATGTACTTCACTTATCCAGCTGTAAAATCCTAGTGAAGAAAAGAGATTTTTCCTGTGTGAAGGAGTTGGATAAGATGAAATTTGTGTGCAATGGTTTAAGGATAATCTCATAATGACTACAGTGTGACAATTTAAAAAAAAAAAAAAAGGAGAGATAAATCAAGCAGAGCTCGCTGCCTTCTGTTTGGAGAAAACATAGCCAAAATGAATTTTCTTGTTCTAACTCCAACAATATCAAGAGAACAGCAGAAACTGATATGACCCAGTAACTTCTGTAACAGGAGCACATTTAGACAACAACAGTGCAAGGCACAATGTGGCACTGTGAGCTATCCAAGAGAATGAGGCTCAGTGTGTTGCTGTTGTTTATCATTCCTGAAGGACAAAATTATCTGCCCTCTTTGCAGTGGCTGGATCAATGGGTCACTGCTCAGTGACACGGTTTCCTTAATGAAGTGAGTGCTCAGCGAAGATGCATAGATTAGGAAATAAGGATGTCTCAGCAAAGTACATGCTAACTGCTCTGGTAGGGCTTTTTTCAAACCAGGAAAGCCCACTAGTTAAATGGTGTAAAATATAAAGGACAGAATGTCTAGAGGGAATTGGTAAGTGGGTGGATGGATGGCAGCCTCCCTCTTTTCTGGGGATAGAACTTAAAACAAAGATAGAGTTGCTGTGGAAATATGCCTGCCTAAGTGGTGTGATGCTTCCAAATTCAAGGCTGGGGTGTTCCTTATAGTAAAAAAAGAAATAGTTGTAATTCTGAAAGATTATTGTGAGCAGAGCCTGAAGGTAAACGGAGGATCAAGTGCCCTGCAGCAAGAGCTGACAGCCTAAGAAAGAGAAAGGCTATGAATGATCAAAAAAGATTGTATTTAGTAAGAATTTATGATGTTATATGGTACGAGAGGAATGCTTAATACAGCTGATATGGGCTACTCACAATATTTTTAAAGGAACTGAGAAAAGGGTCTGTAGGATCTGTGCTACAATATGGTGTCTTGTACCACTGAACCAGTGTAGTTTTCATGATAATACTTAGTTCACACTTGAAGACTACATCTTGGATTGGCTTACTCTTTTGTTTATTTAATTTCATCATTTTGAGCTCAGAGTAGATTTTGCAATTTAGAGCAACATGACTTGAAAAAAACACATCACCATACTTTCTTAAACACTACAGTGATGGATATAAAGCATTAAACAATGATGTTTCTCTTTGGTTGAAGTATAAACCTGGCAACTTCAATATTGCCTTTATCAAACACCAGTTGCAAAAATAACAGGTGACTTATTAATTTAACTGCGTGCTTTGTAACTGAGTATCCTTAAAATACTTGTCAGAGATTGTCTGTGAAGGTGAATTTAGTCCTGTTAACTTTCTCTTATATATGTTGAATACATAGCAAGGAGATATAAAATCATTCTCCCTCTATTTAGATGAAGAAATTCTGGAGACAAAACATAGTGCTTTTCATGGTTGATCTATCATGGCTGGTCCTGACATAAGGCTTGATGAACGACTGGTGATCACACAATTCCAAAACATCAGCTGCTCTTTGGGTGAGCTGAATAAATGGAGAGGCTAGTTAGTAACCATCAGTTATACTTTGGGAGAGGTCAAAGCTTTATATTAAATGTTGAAATCATCTTATACTCTCAAGCCTTTTCCTTGTAGTGAGGCTGAAAGCAGTGTCACTAAAATTTTCCATATTTACCCTACCCCTCATATTTTCAGGGCTCTTTTTGGCCATGGTTGCCGTAAGTGGTTAAACAACAGCTATTTTAGAAATGGGCATTTTCAAATAGACAATCTCCCATGTGTTCTCACCTTAGTGAGACGAGTTTTTATTGTTGCAGTGCAAGACTGGCTGTGCCCTGATATCTTGGGAAACATTACACTGAAGGAAATAAAATTTGCCGCAGAGAATCAAGGTAAAGCTAGTTCTTGTGGGCCTGATGTTTCTGTTTTTAAAGGGCAAGAACCTTCAACACAGGTTTCAGTGACTGAAGAATTCATCTCACCTCGGGGTTGCAAATCCAAAGGCCATGTACTTCAAAACAATCCAACTTCTCCCTCTTACTCTTCCTCCCATCCCTATTTCTGTCTACATGGTGACTGGGGAAGTTCCTTGTCTCTTTTTAATTTTTTTAATATTGCAGCATGTGAACATGCATGGTAAGTTCAAGGACGCATGGTAACATAGTTAACAGCTCATGTTCAGAAAGGCAGCAAAAAAAAAATCCCCTAAAAACACAAAGAATTTTCAACCTGTGTTTCTCTTCCTTTTAGGGGTGAGGGGAATTTTTTTTTTTTTGCTTTTTGTTTGTTTGTTTTAAAGAGTCAAGGAAGCTATGGAACAGGCTTCAGACTCTGTAAAATGATGGGCTCTTAGTTTCCACTGGAAACAGTCACACATAAATAGCTCCAAAATTACTCTTGGATGAGGACCATGTCCCCAGGAGAGCACACTGAGGTGTGGCACAGGGGCCACACCATGCAGGAGGACATGGGCCCTCCCTGGGGAGTCACTCCCAGTGGCCAGAGCACAGCCTGCCTTCACAGTGCCTTGGTCAGGAGGATGTGCCAAGAGCTCTGAAGTCCCACCTCTCACAGACTTGCCCTCCTGAGTTTGGATTGTAGCACGCCTGTCATTTTAGGATAACCCTTTTAGACTTACATCTCCTTGAATTTCTGGCACAAATGCCTTCACAAGAGCGGTGCAGTTCTTAGTCAACTATTAAGCTATAAGGATATGGGAAACAAATGTTCAAATTCCTCCTGATAGATACCACATCTGGCATCTCCCAAGAGTCAGCCCTAAACAGTAAGTTATAAATTATTTGAAACAGTCAATATCCCTGTGAAAGCTGTTCCACTTAATGTGAAACATTCTAATCCTACATACATTCATCGGGAAATGGGACCCAGGTTTGTGCCTGCCTCTACCTCTCTGTTTTTTTATTAATCTTACACCCCCATGACCCAAGTCACCCCTCAGGCTCCCTCAGGTGTGTCTGCTTACCCCAAAACTGGTCAGTTTTCTAATGTGGGGATAATCAAGCAGAAGACAACAGCTCTCCCAACCTTTGCTACAGCAGCACTACTGGTATCAGATAGGTCAGGAACTGTGTCTTCTGCTTAGCATGCTGTCCTTAGGTGTTTTTTCAATATTTTAGAGTCATCTCAAACACTGGTTGAGAGAAGTATTGTTTCAGAGTAGCACAGCTGCCTCCACTCAATTATCCTTTCTGAGAAACAATGTCAAAAAACCCCACCTAAAAATCTGTCTTACGCCTTTGTCTGAGCCCAGAGCAGCTCTGGTGCTCTCTATCTGTGCAATGCCAATCTTGCAGCTCCTCTTGAGTCAAGGCACAGCACTGGCAGGTGCATGGGTACCTGCAGGTTGCCCACACTGGAGCCTAAGTCACAGATGCAAGCATGAGTACGGTACCTGCAGGGTCACAGCAACTTTGTCACCTGGAAATAATTTGTCCCTTGGGGAATGCAACAGCTGAATTTAAGACTCAGCTGCTTGCCAGTTTGACTCTGCCACTTGAATTCAGCTGTCTGATTTGGGCCGTGGGGAAGGGGGAGGGTTAAAAGAGGGTAGCAAGTCACTTTGCAATACAGTAACTTGTTTTGAACACTAAGTGGTTCAATCAATTGTCTTAATTTATCTGCTTCGGAAAACATCCATAACTGGGACTTAAAATTCAATTGTTATTTCTGATTTTTATTTAAAGAATTGACTTATCTTGCCAAATTGACATGATAATTTGCTGATTGGCTGCACTCATTTTATGACCCATATAATTAATTTTGAATAATTAGGTTCAATTTTAATTGACATTGATTTGATAATTAAATGTAGATCCTAACTACTCTAGTCCAGTCCTAGCAGCACATTTGGTTCTTTGCTATTAATAAACTTCACAAATCTGTTTTCATTTTTCAGACTGCCAACTCAGACTAAATGTCTGAAGAATATAAGATAAATTAGATAGTTCAGCTAATTACCTACTTACCTCAATATAAACATTTTGTCTCCTTCTCAAAGGGCTATCAAATGGTGTTATGATATGTAATGATTTAAGAATTCCAAGGCACTCATCATGAGGTAAAAATTGCTTCTAACCCAAAATAAAAAGTTCACTTAATCTTCAAATGAACAGATCTCATTTGCTGCTTATAGATCTGATTTTACCCCTACTATAGCCAGTATGATTTTGCTACAGATATTAGCCCTAAGTTCTCCCAGGCCTCCACACACATCAGTCTTTCCTATGAAAGAGCTGTTTTTGACATGCACTTTCTGCTTTGTTAAAGTTACTTTATAAAAACAAAATAATCCAGGAAACACATGCTACTTTATATATGATATTTATGCTGTATTAGTAAATCCTGCATCTGTATGAGGCTGTACCTCCCTGAATTCATCAGCCTGCCTTTTTTTTTTTTATTTCCACAGTGTCTCTTGATAATGAAGAGGCCATAAAGTATTCTATATGTTCTATCTTGTATCAACCCGAACAACATTTAAATAAGCTCCCTTCAGTTCCAGAAAGAGACAGAATCTGGTGATGAAGATCACACCCTAATAAATGTATTATATACCAAAGGTGTCATGTCTGACTGTAAATCAAGGTACTTGTACACAAGAGATATCCTCTGGTGATCAGTCATGCCTCAGAAATGCAGTCATGAAGCAGATAGATGATTTCACTAATAATGGCACTGCACTAGGAAAAGCATGCCTTCCTGCTGATTTAAATAAGATTTATTTAAATCCTTGTGAGTACTTGATACTGTGCAGGTGACTTGTCTTAAGGTCTGCTCTTATGGAAACGAAGCATGCCTAAAAAGGGCTACCAAGACTAATCCTAGTAACTGGCATTGGATTAAAACCTGAAATAACAGCAAAAAGCACAAAATAAACATAGCATAAGTTTAACAATATGGGCAATCCTAGGCTCCTGCTGAATAGGATGAGCTTGAAAGGTCAAGGAAAACGAAGGTTCTTTCCATGTAATTAGGCTGGATGTGTTCATATGTAAACTGCAATATGGAGGATTACTTATCTTGTCCAAGACAGGGGCCTATTTAAACATTTTGATATGCTTAAATGCTATTTAGAATTAACTTATACTAAGGGCAGTCAAGACAGCCTGCCACTGACAGATAACAACTTCTTAAAATGCTTGAATGAGCCACACCTGGTCTTCCTGACTGGCCAAGCTGAAAATGTGGATCTTTTGTAAGACCCTTCCAGGAGAAATGTCAAACCAGGAATAAAGATACACGAGAGTTATTAGGGCATACAAACCCTTTTTTAGTGGCATAAACATTGAACATGTTATTAAGATGAATTTTTTAGGTTTAGGCCCATGTCTTTACAGGAAAAATGGGTACATCACTTCCACTGGCTTTAGCATCATCTATCTGAGAAAGACACTCTAGAATACTCCAGAGAGAGCAGGGTGACTTTTCACCAGCTCAGTTATCCTTTACACTGCTCTGGCAATGTAAAAATTCTCTAGCATTAAAAAGAACCCAGACTCACACATTGATTTTGTTGCCTATTTAAAGCACTAAACCCCACTACGGCTTAGCATTATTAGTAGCAAAAATCCTGTTGGCCTGAACTAGCAACTGTATAATCCAACAGTACAGTTGCCTATGCAACACTTTCTTCAACTTCATCAGACACTTTCAGGCCCGATTACTGACAACAAAGCTTATTAACTGGGCTTAATTTGGAAAATTGGTCTCTTTTGTACTGGATTAATTATTATACATGTCAGTAACAACATACTTGAAAGGTTAAAATTCCTAGGTTGAGCCTGATAATCTGGCAGGAATTGGTTCCACAGCTGGAAACTGCTTATTAATAAATCCATGCGTAGCTGCAACCGTAGTCATCACTGAAACCTGAAGAAAGGAGCAGCTTTCTAGCCTGTGCAAGACTCAGACTGGTGACAGCCACAGATTTCCAATGTACTTTGCCCAATAGGTAACTGTCACAATCATCACTTCTGCTTCACAGGCAGAGAGGAAGGGATGCACAAGGATGTGGTGTCCCAAGGTGCTGATACAAACAAACACAGAGTCAAGGCAGAAAATTGGGTTTCTGATTACTGGCTTTTGGCCACTGGTTCCCAATGAGATCTATGTTTTTGCTGCTTCACTGGAGACCCGCAGCCATCTGCATAGCACTGAACATATGGCTGCTAACACATTTGCATTAGCCTGCTCTACTCCATAGGTTGGCCATGGTATCTGTACCAATGACAGAATCCTTGGACTTCCTTGGTCAGGCTTCAGCAAAGAGCACCACAGTAGTCAAGTCCGAAAATGTATGGATCCTCTAACAGGGAGGAGTGCACTGTAAGACTGTAACAGGTCCTCAAGAGGACCTGTTTAAGTAGATGTTAAAAAGAGACACATCACCAGCACCTCGTTTTGATGGGGTTTGTGGGTATCAGAGTCCTGTAGGTGAGCATTTTGCTTGTCCAGTGAGCTGAGCACTGAGTGCACAGCTGTGTGCAGTGACTGTGTGCACTAGGCAGTGCCTTTGGGGGAAAAGGAGCTTGGGCTGGGCTACAGCAGCATTCAGACACCACCTGCCGTCACACTACAGCTGTTCTTCACAGTGCTTTAGGGCAGCTTTCTTCTCCTGGAGCCTACACCCACCCCGTGTCTGCCATGTCAGGGTGAGGGGTTGGGAAATGCCTGGCTCTGCCAGCTGCTTTTAGGTGAATTGTTTCATTCCTGCCTGACCAAGGGCAACTTTCCTCCCTGATCAGAAAATAGCATAGTAAGACGTTTGGAGAAACATGGAGGGAGGAAGAGTCACATGGAAAGGGACCCTATTGATCTCTTCAACTCCCTAGAAGGAGGTTGTAGCCGGGTGAGGACCGATTTCATGTCCCAAGTAGCAAGCGATGGCACCAGAGGAAACAGCCTCAAGTTGCACCAAAGGAGATCTAGGTCAGGTTTTTGGGAAAATTTCTTCATGGAAAGGTTGTGAAATATTGGCACAGGCTGCCAAGGGCAATGGTGGAATCACCTTCCTGAAGCGTTCAAAAACGATATGGCTGTGACCCTTGGGGACACGGTTTAGTGTTGGCCTTGGCAGTGCTGGGTGAACAGCTGGACTCAAAGATCCTAGAGATCTTTTCCAGTAGAAATGATTCTGCGATTTCCAGATACATATATATTTTTTTTAAACACGAGCGTTAGTGACCTACGAAAGATATTTTAACAGTTAAAAAACCCAAACATAACAACCCAAACACACGTATACAAGTGTGTCTACACGTGGGTCCAGCTGGAACGCCACGCTCGAGAGGAAGGAGGGAAGAGGCGGGGAGGGGAGGGCAGAGCTGCGCAGCCCGCCCTCCATTCCTCTCTCCTTCCCTCCCGCCTTCGGGCGGCCGGGTGCGGCGCTGCGTCTTCTTGCAGCCGAACCGGGCCGTCCCCGCGGCGGCCTTCACCTTCCTCCCCTTCCCGGCGGCGGGGCTGGGGCCTGCTCGCGGCCCCGGGAGGAAATGGAGGCGGCGGCGGCAGGGCCGGGCGGCGGCGGCAGGGGCTGAGCGGGGCCGGGGAGGCGCCG